>APFE031309161.1:87266-107286 GCA_000404065.3 Pinus taeda | reverse complement strand
TTACATAAAGTAACTTTAAAATGTAAGCTACGTGTGCTTTTTGAAAAAATAACTTTAAAACATAAGCTACTTGTGCTTTTTGGAAAAGTAACTCAACAAAAGTCACTTTTACAATGGTACTTTATGAGCTACCCATTAAATTGTAACTTAAATAAAAGATAAAGAGACTTTAGACTTATAAGTGACTTAATTTTTATAATGGGTGAGAACACTTTTACATAAAGTAACTTTAAAACATAAGCTACATGTGCTTTTTGAAAAAATAACTTTAAAACATAAGCTACTTGTGCTTTTTGAAAAGGTAACTCAACAAAAAGAAAGACTTAAACTCAAGATCTCTATTCTCATAAAGTAACTTTTGATCAAGTGAGCTAGTTTAAAAGGCTAGTAATTTTTAGAAAAGAGGAAGGGGTTATTTATTTATTTATATATATAAATATTTTTTTAGTCACTGAAGCTTTGGGGTACGTGCTTGCTTGAGAAAGCTCTTTTTTTGCCTACAAAACAAAAACCACAAAACCCAACATGGACATACAAGAGAAAGACAAACCTTATGGTTTGAAGTTAGCTTTACCTAGAAACTAAAAATTTTCCTCAATGTTTCTAATTTTCCGAGATCACACTAAGGCGTAACGGAAAAGAGCATATGCATGAGAGAAATCCTTTGTTTCTGTTTCTGATTTGCCCAGATCGCATAGAGTCATGGGGAAAAGAGAATGCGCAGAAATGAGAGGTATAGATGTAGTAATAAAAAAACAAAGAGATAAATAAACAGAAATAAACAGAGAGAAAATAACTAAAAACTGCAAATAAACATTGTATACCTCTAGATATTAAAATTGATGTAGCTAGGGCTACCATAAACCTTTTCGCATGAAATGAAAGGGGTTCCTCACTGGAACATATGCTCCTAACACAATAGAGTAGTCCTCTCGGATCGAAAGCAGTCAGAAATAGTAGATATAAGAAATGACAGTTGGATGCAGTTCTACAGGCTTCAGATTTGGATCACCAATGGATGCGACTCTCAAATAGCTTTGATACCATGTAGGAATTTACAGGGTAAGTTCCTCAGATAGAACACCAAAAGACACCGCTCACAAACAGATCACAAATTAGTACACTAGTATTCTTGACGCGGTTAAAACCCTCAAAGAGGGAAATAGGCCACAGCCTGAGCCAACGTGGCCACTTTAGGGAATTTATAAGAAAAAGAATGAAAATTTACATAATCTTCTCTCATGAATGGTTACCCTACAAATTACCCTCCATATTCTTTAAATAGAGATCATGGACCAATCGAGTGTTAAGCCACAGATCAAGTGTCGGTAATACCGAGGAGAGAATGAACCATCAGATCACTACATATCACGACCATCAGATTGTAAGTTACAAAAGTACATAGTAAAGAAACACACTTTACCTAACTCTACACTAGACCAAGTTATACTTTACTATTTCCTATGTGTCAGAATATCCTAACTTTTAAACTTCCCTACCGAATCACAAATATATTAACCAACAATGCATTATATCATATCATAAACATAAAACATATAAGTAGATAAAATAAGATAACCATGAGAGAAAAAATAAAAAACACATCAAAACACTCCACACAAGGAGACACAATTTATCTAGTGGAAACCCTTCGGGGAGAAAAACCACCTTTGTTGTTGTTCCATTGCTCTGAATCTCAATTATGTGAAGAAATGGTCTTTACATGTATTTGTTGACTCCCATCATCTATGAGACTTGACCTCATATACTTTGGCCAACACCCACCAGGAGAATCGACTCTATCGGTCAGCTCAAAAGACTATCTTCTTGAATGGATCTATGGAAAACCATCCACTGGAATCCACCACAATCAATGATCCTCACTCAACTCTGATTGGACTATCCAACTATGATTAGATGGTGAAGTTATTCCTTTTTCCAATGCTACAGAATCACTGCTACACTCATGAATTCATCACTCCTGTACACGATGTAGACCTCGTTTCATAGATTTTCACATTGGATCCAAGACACTCTGATCAACTTCAATTTAGTTCTGTGATACAATCTACAACGACAAGTCTCTCTACAAATCATCATCAAAAATCACCACAAACATATGGTCTCTATGAGAGAAAAATAGCAGTCACAACTCATGCAGTAAATCTGATTAAAATAATCAACTAACAACAAAAAACACAACTCACATTCAACCATAACATCAAACCCTCACTTCAAAATATATTTTCTACATAATGTCGTCAACAAAATAAAACACAATGAATATCTACCAAATGCACTAGAAAAAACTACAAGACAGATTTGAGAGTCACAAACTTAGAGCTATACCAAGCTCTCCATCTCTACCAACATAGTCTACTACATATCTTGGCATCTCTGATCAACAGTCTGAATTTTTGCAACAATACTCTACTTTAACAATTTGATTTTCTCATTCTGCTGGCATTAGCACTCATGCACAAGCTATCGTTTCTCTTCACTATGTCTCAAGCATTCTACTACTTCTCTGCAGCCTTCTCTCTGACATACTCATTCGATCAACCATCATTCAGCTTGAAAGTGACGAATATAAAACATAGAAGTTGAATTACACTTTTGGATTGGGATCAAGAGTGCACAAAGTCAACAAAATCAAGCCATTATTTCCAGTACATATGCACTTAAGGTGTTCACATCATTGGAGGAATTTTTCAAACCATTCCTAACCCTTTTTAGTTCATTTAAAAACTTATAGGAATTTCCATGTCGAAATACATCCAATGTGTGTGAGGAAACTAGAGGAAAAACCCTTCAAAATAGTGTAACACTCCCTATGCTTTGTTGAATTGTGTTATAAATCATTTCTCCAATATTTGGAAAACATTACTAATTCTCTGTGTGCCACTAGTAGACTACATTACCCCTTATTAGGTTTCCTTCCTCAAGGAATTTTCTAGCTGAACTTCAGGAGGGTTTTAAGGACATCTTTCTCATCTCCCACAAGCAATTTCTCATAATGGCATTGAGTGTAAGTCCCTAAAAAAAGGAATAAAACTCATAAACCTCATCTCCTACAAAATATGACCTCCATCTAAAAGTAAATCTCTTCCAGAGATTGTTCAACATTTCTAGCACCTACAAGACAAACTTCACAAGATGCAACTCCTCTAAACAACCTTGAAGCAAATCTCCATCATCTCCATCATCATCATAACGTGGCAAGAAGTCATCCTCTAATTATTGCACTAGGTCATGAACAAGAACATAAACACCACTAACACATGAGGAGCAACCAACCACACACTGTCATTGTCTAACCATTGATGTTTACATCAATGCCAACACTATCAACTCAATGCCAACTCAACTAGCTATAACCGTATGTTACAAAGATAGCATCTATACATAAACTGGGCTACCTATGGTTGACATCAATGATGACACAAGCTAGTTACCAACATGAAACTAATACCAACATTAACTAGTTGCATCCATGTACACCATAATGGAAACAATCCCCTCCTTTGGCATTGATGGCAACCACACAAAAACTCTAGACCAATATCCTCTATAACTCCCCCTTTGACATCAATGGAAAATGTTTAAATTCATATGATAAGGTAGGAAGAATATAAGTACAAACACTAAAGCATCTGAAATCCAATTGGATGAATAGTAATGCAAATCAACAAGCATCCTTGCCTCTGATATCATAACAACGAGCAAAAAATAGACCAATCATTGTTCATAGTAGCATGTCCAATCAACAACCTTTAACAAGAACAACAATTATGCACCAACGATCAAACAAAATCAATATGCAACAATATGCACATTAGGCATCAACCCATATCTCCACATAGTAGAAAAATCAATTTCCATCATCCTATTTGCTCATAACATGAGATTAAGGGCCCCAACACTCATATCATAACATGAGGCACACCATGAACACCTCTAAGTGGACCACAATGCCAATAATAGCTGGTTGAAGTAAATAGGAACATATACTTCTCCCCCTAAACATATTCCATCTTCAAGATCAGCTTTGACCTCCAATGAACCACTTCTACTACAAACAATGCTACATTTCCATAAATAGAAGCACCATATAGACCTAAACTCCACAAGACCATGGTAACAAAAACATGGTTTTAGGAGTGATATAAGACCTTATACATGATTATAACTTGACCTTATTACTCATGACTAGATGAACCAATGATATTACAACATAAATGCATAGTCTCATGAGCATTGTACATGGATTTACGATGAATTTTATAGCTTCTATAATCAACTCCTATGGACCAATAACTGGAATACATGACATATCATGACCATTACATCAACATTATCGCGTACATGAGGTTGAAAAATGACTCATGAAACTCCTACAAAACATCCCTAACACCAATATGACTCAACATACTAAGGACCAAATTCTCAACAAACACAAAATGACAATATAATAATAAATACATGGCTGAGATAATCATCATATAACAAACTACACATGGCTAGTCTAAATATCAAATCACTTCGATGCATGGTTGATGCAATGAACTCATCTATGCATGGCGTGTATAACTCCCCTTGAACTCAATATACCTTCAACAGACAAGCTGATCCTCTGGACCTAAATGTGCTTGAGGATCAAATGAACTCATCATATGCTACTACACCAACTTGTACTACTCAAAGTATCACGCTGCTACCATATGCTCCCCTTGAGGTTATGCACCTCTCATGAACTTTGTAGTCCTTCATAAATATGCAAGAAATGATCATAGACTGCATGACGGGCTTCTCTTCACTACTTGAAGAGTTGTTGCTCCTTTCTCCACATAGTCTTCGACTGCATATTTTCTTCCTTCACTAGTTTTTTTCTACCTCCACTTTGTTTCTGTTTCTCTTTCCATATTTCTTTCAATAAGCAGGTAGCATGCAGTATCTTGTCATATGGCCAAAGTTATGACATGTTTAGCACTCCACGTGGCCAAGATATGATGCAAGAGGATCAAAATCCTATTGTTCATGCCAGATCTATACCTTGTATGTAATGTGGCCACTCCTTTATGGGTTAGATCTGTAACCAATTTCCTTGTTTCCAAACAGGTTACATGAGTAAAAATAACCATAAAAACCATCATTATACCTATTGGCCAATCTCCTTGGCTGTTGATAATTCTTCAAGATCTACTAATTAGATTTATACATTTTTTTTCGAGCAGTTAGCTACAACATGCCCAAACTTCTGACATTTGTAACATTCTACCTTATGCACGAAAGGAACAAATTGACTTTGGCTCATTGGAAATTTTACATATCTGCCATGTTTCTCTCTTGGAGAAAAAAATCTTCTAAATGTAAGTTCTCCTTGAGGTTTTATTCTTGGCTACTGTTGGTTTTGCTCATTGCTTTGTTGTTCATTTCATTCTTTTCTACTCTTGCTGCTAGCATTGTTTTCTATAGGTCCTTTTGATTCAATTTGGGTGTTTCTACCTAGATGTAAACTAGGTTCACCATTTTGAAATCCAAGACCATATTAATCCAATGGAGATCTTTGGATGTCAAGAAAATTGTCTAAGGTCGCTATGCTCTTCTCCATCTTCTTCTGCTTTCTCAAGGACATCATTTCAGCTTCTAATCTCTCACATTGATCTACCTTCTCTTTGTATTATTTCCTCATGCCTTATTTAACTCTTTCTAATTCTTCCAATTTAATCTCTTCCTTGAGCTTGGCATCCTTATCATCATATATCTACAAAAAAATTTCTTGATCCTTGCATGCAACTATTAGTATAAATATCTTAGCTCTAAGAACCTTAATATCATTCTCATCTTGACTAGGCACTTCAACATGATTAAAATTTGAATCATCAAAATTATAACTTAGTAGAAAATCATTAATATTTATAACTTTGGATTCATGATTCTCTTATTTCTGCACATTATTGGTTGAACCACTTGCACTAGGAATATGAGACTCTTATGGTTGAGCTTCTTGTTTTTGAAGGTCCTTCTTTCTCTAAGATTGTTTCATCTAATCCCACTATCTACTCTTTAGCGATAAAGATACAATCAAGAGCATTGTTCTGATACCAATTGTTGGAAACCTTGAGCAGTACCAAGAGGGGGCGGGTGGGGGTGTGTGAATCAATAGTGTGTCTTATTAACAATTTTCGCCTATTTAAGTTTCTCTATTCAATTGGACATATATTAACTGACAACACATTATATCATCTCATAAACATAAACTATATAAGAAGCTAAAACATGATAACCATGAGAGAAATAATAAACAACACATTAAAACACATCCATAGAAGGAGACACAAGATATTTGATGGAAACCCTTATAGGAGAAAACACACTCTTGTTGTTGTTACACTATACTGAATCACTACCATGTAAAGCATTGGCTTTTTACATAGATTTTATGACTCCCATCAGCTAAGAGACGTGACCTCATATAGTTTGGATAACACCCATCAACTAGGAGACCCAATTCTACTGATCAACTCAAAAAACTATGTTCTCGCATGGATCTATGGATAAACATATGGTAAAGGCCACCACGATCAATAATCTTCACCCAACTCCAATTAGACTATCAAACTCCAATTGGATGGAGAAACTGTTCCTTTTACCAATGCTATAGAATCGCTACTCCACTCTCATGAAGTTACTATTCCTCTACACTATGCAGACCTCATTTCATAAATTTTCACACTATATTCATCAGCTCTGCAATACAATCTACAACAACAAGATTCCTTGCAAATCATCATAAAAAATCACCACAAACATATGCTCTCTACACTAGAAAAATAGTTACATAATAAACCAGTAGTAAAAAACACAACTCAGATTCAGCCATCACATCAAACCCTCGCTCCAAAATATAATTTTTTCATAATGTAGTTTGTAGCATAAAACAAAATGGCTATCTCCCAAATGTACCAAAAGAACCTGCAAAACAAGCGTGACATTCATAAACTTGGAACTATACCAATCTCTCCATCTCTACCAACACACTCTACTATAGCTCTCTACATCTCTGATAAGAGATCTAAAGTTATACATCAATACTCTGCTTCAACAATTCATATGCCTATTTTGCTACCATTAGCACTCATGCACAAGCTATCATTGCTCTCCACTAGGTCTAACGGATTCTACTACTTCTTTAAAACCTTCTCTCTCACATACTCATTCGATCAATGATCACTTAGCTCCAAAGTGAAGAATATAAAAGATATAGGGAGGACTAGGATCAAGAGTGGACAAAGCTCACAAAATCAAGCCATTATCACCAGTACTTGTGCACCTAAGGTGTTCACATAATTGCGAGAGTTTTTCAAACCATTCCTGACCTTTTTCAATTCTTTTAGAGACTTTTGGGAGTTTCCATGTCGAAATAGATCCGATGTGCATGAGCTATTCAGAGGAAAAATCCTTCAAAATAGAGTAATTCTCCCTATACTTTGATGAATTGCATTGTATCTCTTTTCTCCAAAATTTATCCAATGTTACTGAAACTCTTTGTGCCTCTAACAAACTGCGTTAACCCTCATTGATCTAGTTACTCAAGGAATTTTCCATCCCAACTTCAAGAGGATGTTAAGGACATCTTTCTAGTCTCCCACAAGAGTTTTTTCATCATGACACTGAGCATATGTCCATAAAAAATGGAATCAAACTCATAAACCTAATCTCCTACATTTGATGAACGCCATCTAATTGTACAACTCTTTCAGATCTTATTCAACATCTCCAGCACCAGTAAGAAAAACTGCATAATCTGCAACTCCTCCAAACAAACTTGAAGCACATTTCCATCATATCCATCATCATCATAAGGCTGCAACAACTCATCCTACAGTTCCTACACTAGGTCATGAACAAGAACATAAACACCACTAGCACATGAGGAACCACCAACCAGACACGACCATCATCTATCCATCAATATTGACATCATAAGGTTGACATCAATTCCAACACAATCAACTCAATGCCATCTCAACCAGCTGCAACCATATGCTACTAGGATGGACTTTATACATCATCTAGGCTACATAGGGTTGACATCAACTCCAACAAAATTTAGCTTCCATCATGAAACCAATTCCAACATCGTCTAACTGCAACCACAAACACCATAATGCCAATGTTGACAAACTCAAGACCAGACATCATGTAGGAAATTGGTATTGTTGGAAAATTTCAAGAAACCCCTAGACAACATCATATACTTGTAGTTAAGAGGACTCTCAAATATTTGAGAGACACTATTTACTATGGAATTCAATATCCCTGAGCTAAATATTTTTCACTGACTTTTTTTATTGATGATAATTAGCTAGGTGATGTAGATGATTGAAAGAGCACTAGTGGTCGTGTTTTCTTTCTTGGTGATTTCCTTGTTTCATGGTTGAGAAAGAAGCAAACTTCAATGTAGCTCTCTATTGTTGAAGTGGAATATATAGCAACAAATTATTGTTGCACTCAACTCTTATGGATGAATCATACTTTATGTGATGTAAAAGTATTCTATGGTCAACCTATACCAATGGTCTGTGATAATACAAGTGTCATTACCATGTCCAAGAACCTTATTTTTCATTCAAAGAAAAATGATATTCTAATAAAGCACCCTTTCTTAAGAGAGAAAGTTGTAAATCAGATTGTCAAGTTGGAGTCTATTCCTGAAAAAGAGTAGGTAGCTGATATATTCACCAAACCTCTCCCAAGAGATAAATTTGAGTATTAAGGAAAGATTACGAGTAGTTCCTCTTGACTCCCTCCACTAGATCTTCCTTAAGAGGAAGAAAGACAACCAACAAACAATTAACAAATGATATGAAAGCTACCAAGTCCATAGAATGAACAAGACAGGGGGAGAATATTAGTTTCTTTTCCATTGATGTAAATGAGGGAGGATAATGACCTCAAAATAAATAAATAGGGAGAAGTACCTCAAAAGGAAGAGGAGAAGTACACTTTCCTTTTTATTTTCATGACTCATGTTTAAATGTGATATTATTTGTTTGTTGGATCATGGTGATGCAGTCAATTCCAAAGGGGGGTAGTGTTACGAATATGTTTTCATTGATGGAAAGTGTGAATATGATGATGGAAATGGAAAAACATATGATGGAAAAGGCATTGATGGTGCAAGAAGAATGCTAAAGGTGCAAAGAATTTAGATCCATTTCTTGTATAGAAAATAATATAAAATATAGATGACAACTATTCAGATTGATAGAGTTCTAAAATACTTTTTTAGTGGTATATAGAGGTTTCCAAATGGCCTCCTAGATCAAAAATTATTTCCGTCCAAAGATCAGTACCCCCAAAAGTCAAAATTTGCAAAGCTAACTTGGTGAAGCTTGACAAAATGGTGAAATATGGTGTTTTCTCCAAACATGGTGGAGCCTTTAGCGAAGTAGTCAAATAAAATGTTGGGAAAATGTGGTTGGATAATATAACAGGTGGAACAGTGATGTGATTGGATGATGGTGGAGCCCTCATCCACACAATCTCAATGGAGGTTCTCTACATGGTGTGAAAATGCATGCATAGGTGAATTCCTGGGATGACGCAGGGCTTGGACGATGTCAGCAAGTGAAAAAGGAAATGATTAGCAGAAGTCTATACTGGGATGTCCCCATGGGACATGTCACCATAGGAGGCCTACCCCAGAAGAACCAAAGTTTTGTACAATGGAGAACACCCAAGATGAATTAACGTTGGGACAACATGGAAAAGGGAGTATAAGATGTGATGCAGGGGCATCTGACCCCTCTTAATCAAAATGCAAATTTTGAAGTGGATAAAGGAGGAGACATGGACCATCTGAGAAAACCAGGGAAATTCTGTTTAAAACAGGGTAAATGATGGAGTGGATAAAAGTCTAGAGAAGACTTGATTTAATGTAATTTTCCATATATATCCATATAGCGAGATGTAGAGAGAATTAAGGGTTGTTGACATATTTGTGAGAGGAGATTATGGAGACATTTGATTAGATCCTTTCAGTGATCAGATCCAATATTTCATATATATTTGATGAACCTGCATGTTCAATAGGAGATAGAGAGAGAACAAATAGAATTTGTGTAAGATGAGAGTAATCAAAATGTAATCGAAGGGAGTTTGTTTCTACGGCTGAAATGCCTTAGTCTGTATTCCATATTGTAGAGTGAATATATTATGTGTTCTGTGGATTTCCACGTGTCTGTGTATTATGTCATTTTAGCTCTATTGTATATATATCTACGTGGATGGCCTAAATCCCATTTGTAAGTGTGTTGATCGACCATTGATCACTATAGGATCGATGACGATCCAATGATTATATGAATGTCGTGTGAAATGGAATGTGGCAGAGGAACTGTATTAAAGCATAGAGTCCATCAATAGAATGAGAAGAGAAGAGTGGATGCGCAGGATCCGTTGGATCTTAGAGATCAACGGTCCAGATCAAAATATAGAGGAACATGAAGGAACCATCAGAACTGTCCGATGGAAGAAATCAATAGTCATCGCATGGTGGAAGAGCATGGACGTTGATTCGTGAGGAAAGTGGTTTCGTAATAGTGGAAGTGGTATTTCAGGTGAGGGAAAAATGGTGAGTGGTATTGAAGGGTGAGCACCTATCAAGCAATGCGTAGCAGTGAGGAGGAGAGAGGAAACCACTTTTTGGGCAGTTAATCTCTGTGCTTGTTGTCTACCTGAAATCGTTGTGAACCGTCAGATCCATTTAGTGCAGATTGATGGTGGAGGATTATCACACAAATTTGATTGATCAGGCTAAGCGACAACCATCAGATCGAGTGGAAGTTCAACGGTCAATATTTAATCGCAAATTGCATTAGACAAAGGTCAAGGGATGACATGGTGGAATGCCGATATGCGATGGGCTGACAGCGATTAAGACCGATTGGAGATCGGTGAATGGAGAGTGTAGTGGGAAGATGATGGACCGGGGGTACGGACCTGATGATATATGTTGGGTTGTGTTATATTGTTTCCATGACTAGCCCATGTAGTTAACCAGGGGGTTAGAGTGGGGGCGGAGCCCCTCTTCATTATGTCGATTATGTAGTGGGTGGGGAGGGGGGTGGTCACAAAGGGTTTGAGGTGTACCCATAGCCCCACTTTATGGGGTTCGGGGCAGCGCCCCGAAAAATTTTGGTTTTGGACCCTATGTTAGGTTGGGCGGACCCACCTATGGTTTTGTGCATGATTTTCGTACATGTTTTTGGACGCGATGGTTTTCAGTCCATGGTATTGGACGCAATGGTTTTTGATCCATGGTATTGGATGCTTCGGCATGTATAAATATATATTGTAACATTGAAAGGAATATAATGAAAAATCAAGCTGGTAGTCCTGATTTTGGGATCTAGGGGAAAAATCTCTATGTATATGTGTTTTATGTGTTATGCACTCACATTGTTTATTTTCTATGTTTTAGAATTCATATGCAGGTAATTTTTGTACGGGGTTAAAACCTACATTTGGTATCAGAGTTGTTTTGGCTTGAAGGGGACGTCTTTGTTGCTGAGGGGTTTCGCTTGATCCTGTGGTAGACCCTGTTTAGTGGGAGATCTATGAGATCGTTTTGGGTGGTGAAAGAGGATGGCAAGCAGTGAAAAGATAAAGATCGAGAAATTTAATGGTCAGAGTTTTGAGTTGTTGAAACTCAAGATGAAGGATCTATTGGTAGATAAAGATCAGTGGGTCGCGGTAGATTCGGGTACTAAACCAACGGGAGTGTCTGATGAAGAATGGAAGAAGTTGGATTAGAAGGCAAAGAGAACAATACAATTGTGGGTCTCAGATTCAGTATTGTTGAATGTACTAGGGCAAGCTATGGCGAAGGCATTGTGGGACAAGTTAGGGACTTTGTACCAATCTAAGTCTCTGGTGAATAAACTATTCCTGCGGAAAAAGCTGTATAACCTGAGGATGAAAGATGGAGACTCGGTGATAGAGAATTTGAATGCATTTAATATTGCGATAAGTCAGTTAGCATCTCTTGATATTAAAATTTCAGATGAAGATAAGTGCATCAATTTGTTGTGTTCTCTACCGAATTCATGGGATAGTCTGGTTATTGCAATAGGTAGCAATGCAACTGCCTTGCATTTTGATGAAATAGTCTCATCCTTGCTAACGGAGGAGATGAGACATAAAAATATGGAGAGCTAGAATGGTGATGCCTTGTCTGTATGAGGAAAGTACCAGAATGAAAACAAAAATAAGTCATCGAGTGGGAGATCTAAATCTAGAGGGAGATCTAAATCTCAAGGAAAACCTATAAAGGTGGTGTGCTGGAAATGAGGAAAGGAAGGGCACTACAAAATGGACTGTAAATCTAATGCTCCTGACAAAGGAAAGGGATCTGATGATGCTCCTTCTGCAGAGGTGAAAACCACCTCAGATGAAGGTGGGGATGTGTACTTGGCTTCTTCAAATATACATGTAGATCATGAGGCATGGTTGATTGACTCAAGTGCATCCTTTCACTTCACTCCCCATAGAGAGTGGTTCTGCAAGTATGAAAAATATGATGGTGGTGATGTCTTCTTGGGGGATGATAGGAAGGCTAGAATCATTGGTCGCGGAAAAGTAAAGTTGAAGTTTCAAGGTGGAATGGTTAGAACACTTCCAGGTGTTCTACATATTCCTGCATTAGCCAGAAATCTAATTTATGTAAGCAAGATGGATGATGCAGGTGTAAAAAGAGTGTTCGAGAAGGATACCTACAAAATGCTTTGCGGAGCACTGCTATTGATGTGGGGAGTTTGAATTGGAACTCTATACAAGCTGTAAGGTAGCATTGTTATTGATGGGTGCAATAGTTTTGTGGTTCCTAAAAGTGGAGTAGAAAATCTAGTGTTCTCTGGAGAGAAGACCATGTTGTGGCATCAAAGGCTTGGAAATATTGGAGAGAAGGGCCTTCAAGTACTTCATGGTAAAGGTATGAGTAATAGCTCTTTGGATTTTGATTTCTATGAAAACTGTGTATATGGGAAGCAGAATCGGGTGAGTTTCCCCTCTAGTGGTAAGAGGGTGAAATAGATTTAGAGCTTGTGCATAGTGATTTGTTTGGACCTGTGAAGGTTTCGTCACTGGGTGAGTTTGCGTACTTTGTATCATTTATAGATGACTTCTAAAGGAATACATGGATATATTTCCTTAAGAAGAAATATGAAGTTTTTGACAAGTTCAAAGAATTTAAGGCTCTCATGGAAAATCAGACAGAGAAGAAGATAAAGGTGCCGAGGATAGATAATGGTGGAGAGTTTTGCAGTAAGGAATTTGAATAATTCTGTAAGAAGTGTGGTATATCACGGAAGAAGACTTCTCCATATACACCTCAACAAAATGGAGTTGCAGAAAGAATGAACAAGACGTTGATGGAAAGGGCAAGAAGCATGCTCAGTGGTGTCGAGTTAGGACAGGAATTCTTGGTAGAGGCGATGGATACTGCATGTTACCTGGTCAATAGGTCACCTTCATCAGAATTAGAGGATAAGACTCCACAAGAGGTATGGACTGGTAAGAAATCCTCTCTTTCACATCTAAGGGTATTTGGATGTGATGCATATGTACATGTTCCAAAGGAGAAACAAACCAAGTTGGATAGTAAATCTAAAAATTGAATCTTTGTTGGGTATAAGGATGGTTTAAAGGGTTATAAGCTTTGGAAACTAGTAACAAGGAAGGTTGTGTACAGTCGAGATGTGCTGTTCAGAGAGGTGAAAGATGTTATTAAACATGAAGTCCAACTAAAGGAACCTGAGAAGATAGAGATTGAGCTAAAGGAGGAAGAATCAGACTCTATAGTAGAGGAGGAATCAAAAGGTGAAGAGCCATAAACTCTGGCTGTGAGAAGATCAATTCGAGAAAGAAGGCAGCCAGAAAGGTATAGTCCATCTGCTTTCTGTTTAAATTTTTCTTTGTCTATTACTAATGATGATCCCAGAAATGTGAAGGAAGCAATGGACTCAGAGGATGGAAAACTTTGGAAAGAGGCCATGGTTGATGAAATGGCATCTCTGTACAAAAATAAGGCTTCGGATCTGGTGGAGTTGCTGGTGGAAGGAAACCTATTGGCAGCAAATGGTTGTTCAAAAAAAAGACAAATGCAGAAGGAAAAGTGGAGAAATAAAAATCTTGGTTGGTAGCAAAAGGTTATTCCCAGGTGTCGGGAATTGATTTTGGTGATATTTTTTCTCCTATTACCAAGGTAACTTCTATTATATTATTTTTATCTGTCGCTACTGCTTTTTATTTTGAGGTAGAATAGATGGATGTGAAGACAACATTTCTTCATGGGGATCTGGAAGAGGAAATATACATGAAGAAACCTGAAGGCTTTGCAGTGAAGGGTAAGAAAGAACTCGTATGAAAGTTAAAGAAATATTTGTATGGGTTAAACAGTCACCAAGGATGTGGTATCAGAAATTTGATACATTTATACGGGGACTTGGCTTCACCAGAAGCAAAGCAGATCACTGTGTGTATTTTAAATTAATTGGTGACTGTGTTATTTATCTGGTCTTATATGTGGATGATATGTTGCTGGTTGGAAATGACAAAGAAGTTATCTAGGATTTGAAGACCCAATTTTCCTCCAGATTCGATATGAAATATCTTGGTGCTGCAAACTATATTTTGGGCATGGAAATTAAAAGAGATCGAGCAAGGAGGAAGCTCTAGCTAAACCAGAGGAAGTATGTCGATTCAATACTGCAGAGGTTTAATATGCAGGATAGTAAATCGGTGAAGGTTCCTATTCCTATAGGTGTGAGGTTATCTGTTGAACAATGTCCCAAGACACAAGAAGAGGAAGAGGACATGTCCCGTGTTGCATATGCAAGTGCAGTAGCTAGCCTAATGTATGCAATGGTCTATACTAGACTAGACATTGCATATGCAGTGGGAGTATTGAGCAGGTTTATGTTAAAACCAGGGAAGGAGAACTGGACAGTAGTGAAGTGGGTTTTTAGGCATTTGCGTGGCACTAGTGATTATGGTTGGTGCCACCAAGGAAGATCAAGATTGGATAGAATGTTGGATATTCATGGATTTTTTGATGTAGACTGGGCTGGAGATCTGGATCAGAGAATATCTACAAGTGGGTATGTGTTTACCCTATTTGGAGGTGCAGTCAGCTGGATGAGTAAGAAACAATCTGTAGTGGCACTATTAACTACAGAGGTAGAATACATGGCAGCCACTCATACAAGCAAGGAAGCAGTTTGGTTGCAGAGATTGTGTTCAAGTATGGGGTTATACAGGAAGCTATAAGGATAGATTATGGTAGAAAAAGTACAATTTTCTTGGCAAAGAACCCCACATATCAATCAAAGACCAAGCACATTGATGTTCAGTATCACTTTGTGAGGGATATGATAGAAGATAAAAAGGTTTTGTTGGTAAAGGTGGACACTTTGAAGAATACTACAGATGCATTGACAAAATCTGTGAGCTCTGAGAAGTTCTCTTGGTGTAGAGAGACAATGGGAATTTCAGGGCTAGAAAAATGACTAAGCTCTCTTGTGGCCCCCTGTGGAAAGAAAACAACAAATGGGAGAATGTTGGGTTGTGTTATATTCTTTCCCAGACTAGCCCACGTAGTTAGCCAGGCTGTTAGAGGAGGGGCAGAGCCCTCCTTTGTTGCAACGATTGTGTAGCGGGTCACATGGGGTCTGAGGTAGCACCCTAGAAAATTTTGGTTTTGGACCCTATGTTATGTTGGGCGAACCCACCTATGGTTTTGTGCATGATTTTCACACATGTTTTTGGACGTGATGGTTTTTAGTCCATGGTATTGGATGCTTCAGCATCTATAAATATGTATTGTAACATTGAAAGGAATCTAATGAAAAATCAAGCTAGTAGTCCCGATTTTGGGATCCAAGGGAAAAATATCTGTGTATATGTGTTTTATGTGTTATGCTCTTGCATTGTTTATTTTCTGTGTTTTAGAAATAATATGTAGGTAATTTCTGTATGGGGTTAAAACCTACAATATATAGGTTCGGGTGTATAAATAATTGAAGTCCAGATAAGTGTTTTGGACTGGGGTTTCCTTGTGTATCCTATGTATTCTTGTATCCTGATAGTTGAATGGTCTCGAGGTTTAAAGCTGATAAATGCTTCTGATAGGTTTCTGGACCATAACCCACAAGCCTCAGGATCGAAAAATTAATATGAAAGGGATTTTGCCTTACCCCAAAATAACCTTTTGTCAAGATGTTATTTAGTGGAGTTTACATCGAGAGGTCACTATAGGAAAAATCATCCTGGGAGACCTTTCTCAGAAGAATAAAATAGAGTGCATGGTGAATGGTTGTGAGCTAACTAGGCATTGAGAAACATGGCAAAATACATGGACCAATGAAATTTACGCAATAGGCTGGAACCCAATGCTTTTATGTTAAACATTTTAGGAGAAAATTCGTTGAAAAACCAAGGCCCTAGACCCCTCTTCCTCCATACTCTTAAGAAAAAGTATGGCACTTGGCATGATTGTATTGGCTCACATAGACAACATGGTAGTCATGGGGACTAATGATGTCAAAACAAGGGTTACATGTGGCATGTGTTTTTGACACTTTCAAGTGGCCAAGTGAGCCAAATCTGGGTGAAATGTGTCACCAATTAGGATGCACCACATGGAATTGATGCAAAAATCATGATTCCATCTGGGAAACATCATCATAGACCAGGAACCCAAAATGTTTCAAAGTGGGTACATGCATATAGCTTTGGGTTGACAAGGATCTGGGACAAGGTGGCAGACAATGTGGAATTGAAACTAACACAGGAAAGCATATGATTGGTACATATGTCAGTAGTGGTTCCCACCAGCACATCTCACCTTGGAAGGGAATCCTTAGAAGGTTTTAAAAGGTGCACATGTAAAGTCATCAGGGTGACTCAGTATTGGGACATGATGGAATCTAGGCAATAATGACAACTCTCCCTGGTAGCTTGGTGATTGGTCCAAGTGTGTCGCACAAGCCTCACCGGGGCATGCCATCGAGGAGATGACACAAAATAAAATTAAAAGGCTCAAAAGAGGTAGCTCTGTGATGACAAGGCTATAGGAAAATGTGGCATACACTACTGAAGCTTACAACTAGTGATGATGGCACACGTGGAAAGTGGTGATCCCACATGACATTTTACCCCAGAAGGGAGAACCCACATGTGTTTTAAAAATCATGTTGGGAAATAAAGGTTGGGGGCTAAAGATTAAGGAACAAGAACTAATTCCATATGGAATTGTAAATGAGGGCACAAAGATGTTTGTAGTGGTTGTCAAGCCCTGAGGGCTATAGAGCAATGGGCCCAATGGAGAACATATTTAATGGTATATCTAATTATTTAGCATGAATAGATTGACAACACTTAAATTTGGAATTTATTCCATATACAATGGACGAATAAATCTTAAAAGAAGAAATGAATGAGTTGGAAGTAGGTATAGTGGCATGGACACATTAGAGGAAAATTTAGGGAGATTGGTTAAATTTGGTGATGTGCCAAATTTAGAAAAATATATGCTGAAACCTGTAAATTACTAGAATGGAGAAAAATAATAGTTAAACTCAGATTTTATTGTAGAGGTAGGTAAGTAGTGTTTGAAGACTAAAATAACACATTCAAAGACTTGAAATAAATATGAGATGATTCAAATTAAATATTGATGCAAACATAGAAGTACAAGATGACTAAAGTTCAAAAGAACTAAAAATATCAATCCAAATTCTTTGAAAGCATAATCAAATTTTCAAGATGGGTGCATTGTGTTATTTGTGTTGGTGAATTTTGGTGGATTTATCAATGATCAAATATTGCTAAAGGTGTGTTGTCGTGAGTGTTTGAAGTGATAAATTTATTTGTTTATCTAAGGAATTCTCCTTCATGATTTGAGTGTTAACATTGTATGAAAGATGAATCATTGAGGTCAAGAAAGTGGTAGCTTGCATATCAAGGGTTGTAGCTACTTCTAGTAGTTGTTGGTAAATAGTTATGGGTTGGAGCTCCCTACAGTGGTTGTTGATAAACTAGGGGTTGTATCTCCTTTCATTTATAGCTAATAAATCAGGGAGTAGTAGTTTTCTTCCGCTTGCATCTAGAGAAAATTGTAACGACAGGTACAAGCTTTCCTTTGGGAAATAATTGAAGAGAAGTTGGAAGAATTTGTGTCCTATTAGAGATCTTGTGATTAATTCTTAAATTTATTATATATGAATTAATTTCTAAAGTGTTTATTAATGTACTAATACTTTTACTAGTGATATATTATATATATATAATATATTATATTATATTATATAATATATATATATATATTATATATATATATATATATATAATATATATATATATATTATATTTATTTATTTTACTTCCTACAATACTGATTCATGCTCCCCCTTCTCAGTATTGTTGTGGTTTCTAATAGAAGGAGGGTCTGAAGTAGAGTAAGGGAACATTGTTTTTGATGTGGCTTCACCCCTTTGAAACATAAATTTCATGGATTAAATACTTTTGGAATCAATACTTACCATAGAGTTGAGGGAAATATGTTTGATGATCTATCATTGTTGGGAAGAATACTTTTCCAAGGGGTTATGAAGTTATTACGGTGTGCACTTAGTCTTGTGTCTAAGAGAAATTTGGGATATATGCTTCTGCTTGGGGGATAGTTAGGATGTGCATTGTTTTGGAATTTGTACTTAGTAAGCAAGTTGTGTTAGCATTGTTATGAAAAATTGGCTCACATGTGTAGTATTTGTTATGTAGACAATTTTTTGGGGTAGCTTCCTTAAGAAAGGCCCAGGTAAGAATGCTTAGATTTCCTTGGCCAACATTCAAATACTTTTGGGGTTGACACTAATGCGCTTGTATGGCTACTTGGCTTGCGTGGATTGGAATTTTTTGTAAGGTACATTGTGTAGCCATCACAAAATATTAACGGTTAGGGTATATAAGGATAAGGAAATATGAAATTTGTCGAGTCTTATCCAAACAAGGAATTTAGTTTTTGTTGCATATCAAATGGAGTCTGTGAAAGCTATGGAGCATGTGCTTTGAATGAAGGGTGGAAACAAGAATTCAAACTATGTAAATATTTCATCTATATAGGTAATCCCATTAATATGAATTCACACATGTTATAATTTCTAGTTGGACTAACCCATTAATTCATTGTAACAACACAAAGGTTCTTCTGGATATTAAGCCTATTATGGAGCATTTTATTCACACAAACTAGAGATCTGTCATGGGGATGATAGGGGTAGATAATGTGATTCATATTGGATATTTGGGGTGTTCAATGGGAATGCATACTCTTCTCATATTGGACACCATCATCACAAAAAAGGAATTAACTTTCATTAACCACTACATGAACATGCCAAAGTTCCATGTTTACTTCAGAGATATGTTGTTGAGCATACCAGTTGGGTTGATGCCCACACTAGACACACAAGGAAACTATTATCTTCAAATTTAGTAAGGAGCTTAATAGGGATCAACAATACCCAAATATTAACCAATTGCAAATATTTAGTTAGCTATTTCTTTTTTCATTTCAATTTTCATTAGGTAAATATTAAACATCACGTACTAAGCCAATAAATGACTCACTGTATTTTGATATTGTCTATTAAATATCATTTTATTCTCATCCAATGGACAAGATATAAATATATTACATCAATTATCAACTTAGTACATAATGTTTAATATTTACCCAATAACAAAACAATAACAAAACCAAATATATGTAAAAAATTAAGCCAATCAATAATTTCTTCTTAAAAAAAACCATAAACAATGCTTTTAAGTTTTGTGAAGTTATTTCACTTTCTTAGGTTAATGTCTTACACCTTCCCACCCCATAACTTAAAAAATCTCTAAATATTAGCATTTCACTTATATTTAATGAATTGATGGAATAATAAAATAATTAATA
>APFE031309161.1:22659-86680 GCA_000404065.3 Pinus taeda | reverse complement strand
ATTATTTTATATTAAAATAATTTATTAAAACATTAAGGCAAATGACTACTAAGAGAGAGGAGGACATGATTTTAGATCCCATAATTATGTTTGGATACTTAAGCGGTACTCAATATAGATTAATGATTAAGGTTAATACTAAACCCTAAGGCCTTCTCTTCTTTTATTTTGAAGAATATGCTAGTAGCTTCTAAAATAGTCATATATTATAATTATTGTTAAGTTATAGTTTGAGAAGATGAAGTTAGTTATGGGGTAAGATGTTATAATACAAAAAAATATACCATACCGAGAAACAACTCTCATGGGAATATTACATGACAAAAGGATATCAAACATATCTAAGAGCCAATATATTTGTTGAAGTTGGTGTTAATAGCTATAGTGCACTCTAATTTTTCACATATTGACTTGAGAGTGGATAACCATTATATTTAGGTTTGAGTGAGATAAAGAAATCATTAGGTTTTGAAAATAGTATTTATGTGAGATAAGAAAACTATTAGGTGTGGAAAATGGTGTTGGGATAGTTCTATATTATATTTGAAAGCTTGGAATCCTCTATTTGGTATAATGAATGAACGGGTTAACATTTATCTTATTTGGAACAAATTATGCTCCCTGCCATTGAAATTGTGGTCCATAATCATTGGGGAAAAACTTGATAGTTTTTTTTTTGTATAGATGAAATGGTGAGGAATAAGGTCAAAACTTCAATTTTTCACATATATGTAGACATAAATCTAGGTTATGGTGTTGAGGTGGTTTGGATAGAAATTGAGCCAAGGGCATATAATCAAGTGATAGACTATAGGATAAGGAATATAAACAAGAGATAGAGTATGGGCCAAGGGCATATAGACAAGAAATATACTATGTAAAGATCCCCTTTGAATGTCGTAAATGCCATTATTAGAGAAACATTTGTGCTAAGGGCATATACATAAGAAATATATTATGTACAAATCTGTGTTAAATGATATTTTCCATCTTTATAAATATTTAAAGAGGCTAATGAGAAACAAAAGGAGGATCCAACATTGAGACCCTCTTCATGAATATGTTGAATTATATAAACTGCGAGTCGTAATTGAGTTCTTTGAGAAAAGTGCGTTGGGTTGTCAATTTTCCATTCGTTTTTCCATTCAAAACATCTTTTATTTGCAATTTTCTCGCATGTTGTCACCCATTCATTGCCTTCCTTACCCAGTTTTCTCCTGAATGTGTTGTAATAAAATTCAGAATGTTAAGTAGTTAATTATTTTCTTTTTCTCTTATTATAAATGCATTAAAGAGTACAATGCTTCTTTTTAATAATGATGGTTTTGTCTACCTAGTTCTTGCAACTCCTTTGTAGTTTGGGTAGCCATCCTTCAAGGTTGGAATATCTACATGGCTCTATGGATAATCTTGGGACATGGTTTTTGTTTATAGAATTGAAAAAATGGTTTTATGTTATTCATATTACACATAAGTCAATTCTATAAACCTCTAGGTAATCATCCACAATTTGGATAGCTCATGCTAGGAAGAATTGAGTCATCAACTTCAGGCACAATTTTTGGGAAAATGGAGCAGAAATTGGAAAATATGAAACATGGGTTTTGTCCAAGTCATCTCTAATTAGGTTAATTATGTGAACCCCCTCCAATTTTTCACAAATTAGGAGATATATATGGTTCTTTCAAAGGTTAATTTATAGTTGTGTCATTGACCAACTACGCCCCAAACTGAGCAACTAGTTAGCAAAGCGCACCTGATCAAGTTATTTTCAGATGGTTCCATGAAAAATAAAACCTATGTGATTATATATCTAGCTAAGAATGTATCAAAGATAATATTTAGTAAACTAACTATAGTTTGACAAGCCATTTTTGGGCAAAACAATTTTAAATCCCCCCTGCTCTTTCTTGTATAAATATATGAATAAAAGGCAAGTTTGGGAAGTTGATGAAGGGGATTTTTTGACATTATTTTATGTCTATGAGATTATCCCATATGGTGACCAAAAAGATCAAGCATTGTTGTATTATTTTGATGTATACTCTGGAGTATTATAATAATAATGCTAATGTTTAGGCTCTCCCATTCGTTGTGTTAATCTCCCTATGATTTAATATTTTAGAGAGGAAACCTTATTAGTTGGATTAGTACCACCAAATCAACACGTTTCCCTCCTATATTGTCGCTGTTATAATTCTTAGGATTATGTGTATATAACTTAGATATGAATATTTGACTCTATTTCATGTGGAGTTTATATGTGTTAATAGTTGATAATTGTGTGTTATTTTTATCTAGTTTTCTTTTGATTCAAATTATTTAATGTTATCACTCTGTGTATGTAGGAGAAGATCATGTTATGTTTGATATTTGATTTAGATTAGATTTGGAGAGTTTATATGCTAGTCTTGTTCCTTATTCTAGAAAAATTACTTGAATAATCTTGTTTTCTCAAAATACAGTTGTTGTTGTCACAAACACCCTCGAAACGTTTTCCTACACTTTAATTTTGGAGCCTACTTATGATCCCATGATATGTCACCTCAAGCTGTTTTTGGTCACTTCATGGTCAGTTGATGTTTTCTAAGATTCTGACTATCAAACTCACTTTCTTACATATGCTTAACTTTTTGATGCATTCTCAAGCACACCTTCTTCTTGCAAGCTCGATGGTCAATGTTTACCCTTGAAGATAGGCATTACACAATCCTTGAGAGTATTCATTACACAATCTCTAAGAGTAGTGACTGTGCAGTGACTAGTGACAGTAACTGCAAAATTCCTGATGATAGTCACTATGCAACCTTGGATGAAAGTGACTGTGCAACCCTAGCTGACAGTTGCCACAACGTTCATAAAGATAATGACTACACAATTCCCATTGACAACCAGTGCACAATATTAGTTAACCGTGAGTGTGAAATATTGTGAGATAGTCATTCTCTAGCTCTTAGTTGCAACTGTTTTATCATTCTGGTGAGTTTCCTATACTATTGCGTTTGCATACTTTTTCTTTCATAAGTGTCACTTTCACTTTCACGACTCTCATTTTGCTTAATGTTTATTTAAAAAGTGTCACTTTGTGTCCTCTTCACTATATAATGTGTCACTTTAACTTTCTTTAGCTTTTTCAAGTGTTGGTTTCACTTTTTGCTACTATCGCAAGTGTTTCTTTTGATTGTTTTCCCTCCTACATGTGCCACACTTTAGCACACCACAAGAGGAAACCCTAGCACATTCTTATGTATTATTTTACCATGTATATTATAAGAATATTTTCTAACCCTCTCCTATAACTTACAACACTTTTTGGTTGTAGTCAACACTCGTATCGTAACTTGTATTCTAAGTGTCACAAAGTGACGTTTAAGTTGTTGCAATTAGACGTAAGTGTCGCTTCGCTATATTTTCAAGGTACGCATGTGGATTTTGAGTTATGTGTTATACTTTTATGTTTTCATAGTGTGGTATCATCATTTCAAGTAATTTGTTGTCCTCTCTTGTCTCACTAATCCAACACTTATAAATTTTTAGAGCTTTCATTATCTTTGCAACTTGCTCAATCATTGACCAATATTCTTGCCCCATGGAATTGTGCATAAAACAAATTTACCTCATAGTTGTTGGATTTATGGGGCCTGACCCAGGTTCAGGGTTAGTTAGCCAAAAAAATCCGTACGCTATTGGCCCTTGCGGCATTAGCCCATGGAGCACGGACCGAAGTCTCACCCGAAGCAGTATGGGGGGATGTTGGAACCAAGTTTCCACACCCTAAGATGGTTGTGATGTTGGTTTATTCCTTCTATTCCTACCTTTGTGTAGGTTGTATATTTCTAGGGCTCTGTCTAACTATCCATTTATTTCGCCCTTCAGTACCTCTGTGAAGGGGTACGATTGGCCTTTGGCCAGCCCTAACCTGCGGTTTAGGTACTTTCACGCACTACTAAAGCAAAGGTTTCCAAGTTATCCCTAAGTGTCTTACTTATCTTATTAAACAACAACAATTACCACCACGTAAATAGATATCCTTAATTGCTTTCAATTATCCAACGTAATTACATACATTCATGCATCACGTAAACATTATAAATGAAATTCATGCATAATATGACAAGATGCATTAACAGGAGATAAGACACATAGTTTTTAGAATGTTTCTCTTTATTGATATCTTCGAGGGATTATAGACTCTATTCGCCCTACACACACAGTCACAGGGGTTCATGCACTCAGCTATGGACTTCTACCCTAGTCCTCTGCGCACTTAGCTACAGAGCTTCTAGCTATACTAAGACCGGAAACTTAGACTTATCTCCTTATCGCTCAAGACTTCATCTACAACTCATGACTTGTTAAAAATACTTAAAGCTTACTTAATTACCTCTTTTATACAATCCCATGGTCCATGACCATGGGTAGATCTTTATAGCCAACTTTACTTTAAAAAATTAAGGGTGGACAACCCTTTATGTGTTAGACAATTATGTATTACAGAGCAATGGAACACATAAAATATTGCAGAAATATAAACATAGAAAATAGATAAAACAAGAGAGACACAAATATACATGGTTCACCCAGTTTGGTCTACATCCATGGAGAAACAACCAATCCTCCTTTTATTATATTATCCATCAAACTGAAGAGATACAACCTATAGCAGATCCACTGTAACTCCCTCTTCACTCTCAACCTCCTCTCTTTTCTTCACTCTGAATACAGATATACATAGACGCAGTACAATTCCCTCATATATAGCGAGGGGTTGCCTTCTAGGGCAAAAAAGCCTAAATTAAACATAACTTCTACCATAGGTCATCTGTCTAATGAATGACCTAGATTGACTAGAAATTACTATACTTTTACAAGGCAATTTTACATCTATTTTTATAGCTTCGGGGGCATTGCCCCCTAAACCCCACCGGGGGACCATTGGCCTCCGTACTCCCCAGCCGAGGGGGATCGGCCGTCGTGTTATACGGGAATAGTGTCCACACGGATGCTGCTATTCCCACTAAGATGTGTGGCTATCTTAGAAACAAACAATCAAAGTCTATTGTTGATTTATTTTATGAAAATAGACGAGAAGAGAACCAAGAGGGCCAACTTGAGTATTGCGCTCGATTCCCTCTCCTTCTTGATAGAGTTTTGTTGCTCGCTCTTTGTCTGCTCAGCTTCAAAAGGGACATGTAGAATCACAACAACATACTACTATGCAAGAAACAAGGATCTAAATTCACAAATAATGTAGGATCAGATGTACATTAACCATATACAAGTACATATAAACAAATACACCAGGATATGGAAGGAAACAAGAATAGCTTTATTCAGATAAAAGTAGCAAGAGGATTACAACCATGAGCAGCTCTGACCTAGCATCATCCTCCAGCTACGAAGCCCTTCTTTCACCTCAAGCAAAGCAAAATCACCCAACACTGTGAATGTACACAAGAATACTGTCAGCACTTCTCTATAGATTACAAAATTCCAGCCTTTGGATCTCTGTGATGAGGGATCCATATATAGATGATTACAGAGAGGTGAGTCATCTTTTGGGATCTTGATTAGTGTCTTCTCTCTGATAGTTCTTGCTTCCACGTGGAGAACGAAGATCTCTTACTCATCCTTGGTCAAAAATGGAGTGGCAAGTGTCAGAGGGGAAGCTTCTGGAAGATTCCATGATCTTCCACCTCGCATTTTGGTCCCTGCAATTTGTCCATTCCCGACCATCGCACCCTATAGAAGAGCAAAATAGTATGCATCGCACCCTGTACATGGAGCTTTCAGTATGGTCCAGTTTTGACCATTTATGAGCAGTGTTCAATGGAGAACTTCTGGGAGATGATGTAATCAGTTGACCTTGTTCCTTTAGGCAGTGAAGCAACCCTTTTAGGGACTTAAGAGCCCTCAGTTTATGGAAATTTGTGATTAGGGTTGAAGTGCCCAAAAATGTCTATAATAGTTGCCCCCTAAAGCATGAGGTCGTTAATCATTTTTGATGTCGGGTGAAATGCTTTACTATGAGGATCTGAAGTTTTCCTGAGCTGGAAGGTGACTTGTAATAAGATACAATACAATACATTATATGACAACATTTTTTCATGATCTAGCTGAGGCGAGCATTCCCATGCTCAACTTTATAAACTCATTTTCATGTACATAGGACAAACAATCGTTTGTGTGAAAAACTGATGATATGGACACATCATCCTTTGATTTGGATGATCATCTATTTTACAATGTTGTACACTGGATGTTTTTATATTCCTGAATATATCGCAGCCCGGATGGATGAAACTAGATCCGGGGTCTTCAAACTTGGCCAATCTTCACTCAGAGTACAAGTCAATCCATGTGAAAAATGTTTTTGGAGTCGAACATGGAAAGACATCGCCTGATTACCAGCCAATGATGTAAGCTATTAACAGGCGTGAGAGGAATCACCAATAATGACAATGACCCTCAAGGTACTATAGTACAATCTACATGGTGTGAAAAAGGGACTTGGCATCGAACACCACGCAAAATCTCTCAGTCGAAGGTCATTGATGTAAACCTGTCACCGAAAGTGAGAAACTTGCCATTGAGGCATGCAAGCTTCAAAGTACTTAAGGGGTTGTTCCTAAGTCAACTTCTTGGATAATGAGCTAATGTCGACAAGAAGTGACCCGTTGCAGGAGGGCCTTAATGAATCCTACATCAACAACACGGAACGAAGCAAATGAATTTGGAGGTGAAAACAAACTGACGATATGAGGGTTCAGGGCGGCGGTCATGAAAGAATGAAGCATGGATGAATTGTAGTGGGTGAGACTCAGGTGAATTGTCTAAATGACTTCTGTTGAACATATTGGTGACACTGACGATCGATTGGTAGTGTTAACCCTAGAGATGGATGGTGTGACGGACCAGTGGTGAGGACCAGTGAACGGAACAACCCAACCCGGCATGGATGCGGAAGGAAAGTGTCATGTTCAAGAGCGACTTGCTACCAATAAAGTTTCTTCTTGTTTTCTTCCCAATTTTCCCCAGTCATTGCTGACCAGTACCTCTTTATTTTTGTCAAGCTTAAGGAGGATAACATATGATTTTTCTATAATCCGCCCTTCGGGCGAACCTGTCGCTATATTTTAGTGAGCCTAGCGATAGTGAAACTCGTTCTCGTCCTGTTGGATGAGTTTGTCGTTATTTAGTTTAACGAGTTTAACGACAAAGATAACTCGATCTCTTTCAATTTTAGAGAGTCTGAAAGAAACAAAAAGAAGACTCTGAAGATTCTTTTTTGTTGTATAATCCCTTAAGTCTGAAAAAGCGTAAAATAATACAAACGGGATGAATTTTCGATAGTTTTAATGAGCCGAACAAGACAAGCACTCGATCGTTTTGTGTAATAATCCCTCAGGTCCAAAAAGATTAAAATCTAGAGGAGGGATAGCACTTCCGATGCATTTTTAATGAGCCGGAGAGGCCAATCTCTCGGCAATCTTTTCATATTTTGCGAGTCAGGTGAAAAGAGCTTAAAGAAGACTCGTCTTCAAGGAATGACTGATGGTTTCGGGTAGCAGCTAATTCCAGGTAAGGTTTGGAATTTTCCAATTACGACAGTGTTACAAGGATGGATAGCAGAGTCACTCTTCGCAGATGTTCCTCGAAGGGGTAAACAATCATATGGGGGTGAATGATCAGCTAAAACATAGTGGAGGTGATGGCGAGAACACGACCAAGGCTCAAAAGCTGGCGATAAGACATTCACGATGGTTATTTACCCGTTTATTTTTTAATGAGCTTAAACGCTTGGAGAAACACTTGCTCATAACTTATGTTTATTTTTTAACGAGCATGAACTATGTGCTAAAACTGCTCGTGGAGAGTTTATTTTTTAACGAGCGTCAACTCTGCGACAACATTACTCGCCATGATGGTCATTGATTTTTCGATTTACCCTTAACATTTTCTTCTTTCAAAGATAGTACTACCTATTCATCTGCTTAATCAAACCGATTAGAAATGGAAACATATGTATGATAAATGAGTCAAAACACTAATATTTTACTTGAATTACGTGCATAGTAAATTAAAAGTGATTTTTTACCTCTCATTTTACCATTTCATTTGAATCTGGTTTGTTGGAGCTCTGGAGGTGCTTTTCCCCACTGCTTTTCACCAGCAAATTCCAAGAGCTTCTATGGACGATTCTTGACGGTGTTTAGACCAAGTAGGAGCTAAACTTGTGCTCTTTCATTTCGTGCCTTTCATTTTGGATTTTGAGCTCATTTCCCTATTCTACTGAGCCCCTGGGGTTTGAAGAACTCGCCCTAGGATCATCGCACCCTTCCTTAGTCGAAAGGTGTGATGCATACTAATGTCTCCACTGACTAGTCAGTATGCATCGCTCCTAGAACACTTGCTGGGGTGCGTTGGGCGCAGGGAGGAAAATTTTTACATAGTTTCCTCATGAAATTTTTGCCTGTTTTCACCAAATGAAGATCTTGACTCTTCCCTTGCTTGTTTTTTAGAGATTCATTGGAGGAAAATGGTTGTCACATCGCGAGAACGCGAGCATGAAGAAGAGGACGTTGTTGCTTTACATGATCTGGGCATAGTAGCTGCATTACGGAACTGTGGCCTGCTGAAGTTTTTCCGTATCTCGAGCATGAGGCAACAAATTAGTTTGTTGCAGTATTTCATCAATTCTTGGGATCCTATCAACCAAGTATTCCAGATTAGGGGCAAATCAATCCCCTTGACAGTGGTAGACATCTATTTTCTGACCGGCTTGTCGAGGCACGGCGCCCCTCTCTCTTTATCAGGTTCCGCCCGTGGGGGTGAGTCTGTAAGGGAGTACATTCGCCGGCATTGCAGAGAGGGATCTCAACCGAGTGCGGACGACAAGATCAACATCCGAGACGTCGCTGACCGACCCTTGCAAACCATCCTGTTTACTTTTGCTAGGCTGGCTGGTAGTTCTGCTCTCCATATAGCCAACAGATCTTATATGCAATATGCTCTGGAATGCCTTGAACCAAAGGTATTCAATTGGTGTGATGCAGTATTTTCTGTGATGAAGGAACAGTTGACCAAGGTGAAGAGTGGCATATCTAAGAAATTTGGTTATGGTTCCATTTTGACCTCTTTTTCCTTGGAGTGAATCCCATTGATGTAGCCACAATACATATCACTTGGCCTACCTCCACCGACAGAACCACGGATGCAGAGATGGGTTGATCTCATGTCTCGGCATGCTGGCTAGCCCCAGATTTCGTTCTTTGAGACCTTCTTTGAGTGGTTCGACCGTCAGGAGATGGTCTATGCCAGGTTCCCATATGCTGGTATGGATTTCGTCGGTGATCTAGATTTGGTGCTGCCGGCTAGAGAGCAGTGGGGTATCATGGGTGATTTTCTTCTGACCATATCTCTGTTCATTGTTTATAATGTTATTATATTCTTCTAATCAAGACTAATCAAAACTCATGTGCTCATGTAGATGTTGGCCCAGTTCGACCAGCAGCGCGCCGTAGATACCTAGTGGCCGCTCCAGTAGGAGAAGCGGTTGGGAGGGCTATCCTTCGCGACCTTGATGTGGCCGAGACTCTTTCGGCACTATAGGACCAGGTTGAGGGTCTTACCCTTGGCATCCTAGATGTGAGGACTGATGAGCTTCCTTTGTGGTTGCAGCGTCATACTACTGGAGTGCCGAGTCGATGGACTAGGCTCTTACGCATGATTGCACAAGTGGTGACCTGTTATCATCAGCACCATTAGGCTAGGGTGTCCCCTAGCATTTTTTAGTTTTGGGTTATTTGACCAATTTTTTTTTGGTTACAGAACATTATGTACAGACCATAAACAGTTTATGGAATATGTTTTTGATTTTCGAAGCTTTATTTTGGTTCAGTTACATGATCCTACTGCATATATTGATGTGATGCTTCTTTTTATAAATGTCACAAATGTCTATCTAACACATAATTTGCCAATGAGTCTGTTAATGTGTTTAAACTTATGGAAGTATGCTGATATTGGATGAAATCAAACTGTCTTTCCAAAATTTTGACCCTTAGGAACATGCGATAGATAGCTAGATTTCATACAGCATAGATGCCGGTGAGCTGTAGAATGACGAGCTGTGAGTCTATCCTGACGACAAATCGGCATATACCATGTGTGATGGCATCATAAGGGAGTTCTATTAATGCGTTGTACTCAGCGATATTGTTCGTGGACTGACCAATACATACTCCTCTGAATCTTACTAACTCGCCGCTAGGATTGAAAATGGCCCATGCCACAGAAGACAGATTCTGTGAGCTATGACTTACTCCATCGGCATATCCAACGAATGATTCCAGTAGGTTCGACATCTACAACGAATGCAAAAAGTGGATTACTTAACCAAATTAAATGCTCTTGGCGAAAACAAAAATGTAACAAAATCACGAGGACTACTATGCGCGATCAAGCATAGTAGGGTTTGAGGTACAATCCGTTGCGAGGTTGCACCAGTGGAATCCCATCATAGTCCATCAACTCGTAGACTCCTTTTTCTAATACTCATTTAACAATATAGGGACCCATCCATAATGATTTGAATTTTCCTACTCCCAATTTATTGGATTCCTGTTCATAAAGTAATACCATGTCACCCTTTGAGAAGACGCGAGGTTTGACATTCTTGTCGAACTGTGCCTTGACTCATTTCTTATGAGCCTCGTTAGCTGAAGCTGCATCACGACGGGTTTCATCCAAATGGATTAATTCCAAGAAACGTGCCTCTTCTTCTGAGGTTCCGGGGAGAAGATCGAGTGCGAGTTTGAGGGATGAGATTTCACATTGGACCAGTAAGATTGCTTCGAGACCATACACCAATTGAAAAGGTGTGAATTCGGTTCCATTTCTTACCGATGTCTGGTATTCCCACAAGGCCAAGTACAGGATTATGTGCCAATCCTGTTTGTGGGCTCCGATCATCCTTTGCAACATGTGATTTAGGACTTTCTTGATTGCTTCAACTTGTCCGTTAGCTTGCGGATAGTACGGAGTAGAGCTGTCGTGGGACAGTCCTAATTTGGCAGCCAACTCAACCATCATGTGATTGTAAAAATGCGATCCATGATCTGTGACTATGGCCTGTGGAACGCCGAATCTAGAGACTATGTGATTGAAAAAGAAAAGGGCAGGCATTTCGCCGCTGTTGTTTAATGTAGGCATCGCCTCGGCCCATTTGGTAAAATAGTCCACCGCAACTATTATGTACCCATGCCCCCCGGTCGATGTGGGGTTACATGTCATGAAATCTATGCCCCATTTTGCGAATGGCCCAACAGCTACTACTGGCTACAGCGACGTGGGTGGTCTTCTGGTTTTGTTATCGAAAATTTGGCAAGCATGACAACTTCTAACTGCGGTTATGCAATCTTTGAACATTGTTGGCCAGAAGTATCCTACTCGCAAATTTTTTTTTGCACCGTAGCATAACCAGATTGATGCCCCCCACATGTGCCTGAATGGCAGTCATTCAGGACTTTCTCGGCCTCCTCAAGGGTGAGGCACCTCCACAGAACGGTATCGATACCACGACGGTAAAGAGTATCACCGACGATCACGTAGTCTTTTGCTTGGTATCGAATACGTCGTTGTTCGGAGCATGAGGTATTAGACCTGTATGTTTGCATCTGGAGATAAATGATTATATCTCCGTACCAAAAATTGCTTGAAGATATCATAAACAGATTTTCATCCACGATTGCTAATTCGGATGTTGCATCGTTGGACGATGATGGGAGATCGCATAGTAACTCCACTAATACTAGGGCTTTCTTTGATTTGGATCTTTTAAATTCCAAATCAAACTCTTGGAGAATCTCTATCCATTTTGAATACTTGCCCCCCAGTAACTGTCGCGACAATATATAAGTCATGGGGTTGCAATCCGACAAAATGGTAGTTTTCCTTAAGAGGACGTAGTGTCGAAATCTCTATATTGCTTGAACAGCTGCGAGGGCTAGCTTTTCAACGTAGGAGTATTTCATTTCCGTATCATTTAAGTTTCGGCTTAAATAATATATAGGATGTTCAATTCCATTGTCTTCTTGAACTAAGACCATTGCTATGGTCGTATCTGCTGCAGCCAGATACAGGTTAAAGTATTTTTGATAATCAGGAGCATACATTAATGATGCTTGTATTAGAGATTTCTTTAAAGCATCAAATGAGGCTTGCACGACCTGGTCCCAAACAAAGGGTACATCCTTTTTCAACAGACGGGTATAACCTTTAGCTAGTTCAGCATAATTTGGAATGAACTTCCTGAGGAAATTTGCTTTCCCTTGGAGTTTTTGAATCTCAAGCAGGCTTGAAGGTGGAGGCGAATCGATGATTGCCTGAACCTTACAAGGGTCGAGACGAATCCCATCCTTTGAGACAACAAAGCCAAGTAAACCACCAAAACTTACACAAAACACACATTTTTGCGGATTGAGTCTTATCTTGTAGTGTCGGCAACGTAGAAATATAGCTCTCAAATGGCACGGATGATCGGTCCGCTTTCACGAGTGAGCTAGGAGATTGTCGAGCTAAGGTTGAACGATGTTTTTGATGTCGTGGAAAGCATAGTTCATTGCTCTCTGAAAATTCGCCCCTACATTCTTCAAACCAAAGGGTAGCTTGCGATATGCGAATGTGCCCCACAGACAAATGAATGCGGTCTTTGATTGGTGCTGTGGGCGCATACTTATTTGATTGTACCTGGAAAATCCATCCATGAATGAAAATATTTCGCAGCTGGCACATTCATCAATAATCTGCTCGATAAAGGGTGTAGGGTAGTTGTCTTTTGGACAAGCTTGATTTACATCCTTGTAATCAATGCACACTCTAATCGTTCCTTGTTTTTTCATAACAAGAACAATATTCGATACCCAATCGATTAGAGGAACTGGGTAAATGAAACCAGCATGGAGGCATTTTTCGACTTCCACCTTGATGGCAACGGCTTTCTTGGGGTGCACCTGCCTTAGTCGTTGTTGTACCGATTTGACATCTGGATACATCTTAATCTTGTGTTCAACTATGCTTGAGTTGATACATGGCATTTCATCGTATGACCAAGCAAAGACATCTCTAAACTCGCGAAAGAGAGTGCTATATATTTCCAGTTCGGAGGAAGAACAAGATTTTCCAACATGAATGTTCTCTACAACATCTGTTTTGGTCGAGATGTTTATGGCAATAGTCTCTTCAATATTGGATAGGATTCTTTCAGAATCCACCGTATTTACAATATTCGTCAGAAAGTCAAATACTGCAGGATGTTGTAGGTCGTCGGAATTATCTTCTTTACAAGTCGGAAGATGGGAACGATGGTGGTGATCTTCCCATGGTGCCCCATCGATCATCATTGATCGAATGATTCCTTCATCTGTAAGGTGTACTTATGACCAAGGATCTGAAGGGATGTCATATTCCTTAGACCTATCTATCCAAATGCTTGACGAGCGTTGATGTTGGTTTGCCTCCCATGCTGAGAACATTGATTGCTATAATATTTCCAGTGGGGTTAAGAGGCAAAACCTGCGAATGATTCATTTTAACATTGTTTTCTGATATCTTTTGAATGGAAGATATCATATTGCAAGTTCCTACATTAGCCACTTCCGCCAAATTAGTAGGAGGCGGTAGGGTAAAGGTTCCCATTAACGTAAGGTATTTTAGTAGGCCTACTCCGATATTATGAAGCATGCTAGGGCTTCCGTGGATCATTGGAATGCTTCTCGTAACTTGCGAACTATTGGGGAGAAAAGTTTTTTGGTCGATGATTGTAATTCCTCCTTGGGAAGGAAATGTAATTTTCCTAAAGTAGGTCGACACAACAGCCACCATGGCATATATCCAGGGTCTTCTCAGTAGGATGTTGTAGTCAAGCTTTCCGTCAATGACTTCAACATCGATTTCTACTGTTTTGCCCCTCAGTTCGACTTGTAAGTTACTTAGTATCCCATACAGGGTGTACGTTCATCCATCAAATGCTTTTAATGTTGTTGATGATCGCGACAAAGAGGGAGACCCCAGAGTTTTCTAGCAACTCATCGACATGATACATGTGGATGCCCCGTCATCAATAATTGTTCTATGAACAGTTTTGTTGAGGGCTTTCACTTGAATGAGGAAAGCTAGTTGAGCTGGTAACTGAGGGTCGTATCCTTTATGATTAAAAGATACAAGATTGGAATACATTGGGTCAATCCCACCTATTGCTAACAATAAAGCTTGCTTTTGGGTGGGGAAATTTTGCAGCATTTCAAGAGTCGACATCGCGGATGGCGATTGGGCTAAATCCTCCACTATATGATAGTTTTGTGCTGCTCGGGCACGAGGGTTAAACGTTGATTTGTGTACTACTCCCTTTGGCAGTTTTATTGTTAATTCAGGAATGATGGGTGGCATGAATTCTCTTGAAGTCGTTTTTGAACTACTAGGTTGTTCATTGTCCTTGTTGTTCAACATCTTTGGATTCCTGTAATCTTTACTCCTTTTCATTATAAGAGTGTCATTCAGTTGCTTCGAGACTGACAACATTAGCTCCTGGGACGCGGAAGCATTTTCGTTAGCAACCATATTCATTCCTGGGTTCGGAAATGGATCAGTCAATACAGCCGAGGTTTTTGAACTTTTGAAATATTTTCCAAGTTATTCTTTAAATGGACAGTCCCATGTCCAGTGATCCTCGTCACATATATGACATGGAGTTTTGGGTTTCACATTCCCAGAAGGGTTTGCCGAAGGTTTCCTAGGAGATGAGTCTCCCTGGTTTTTCCTCTTCCCTTGCTTTTTCTTCTTGCCTCCTAGTTGCTTGGTTTCTTTGCCTTTGTCTGTTTACACAACATTTACTTCCGAGGCTAGAATTTCTTCATTTGCATCTTGACTTGAAACTGTGCAGGCCTTTTTAGATGTGGCCTTTGCAGTTTTAGTGCTTGTCGTGCCTATCACACGATCGCCAGCATGAGAGTCCTTGTTTGATTTAGGAGGCAGAGGGACGGAGAACTCTGGTCTAGGAGCGTCAGGGATTTTATCGTAGAGCATGCCAGACTGAGTATATATCAAGTCTAGATATTGTGCACGAGCAATGACTTGCTCTTCAGTGATGACTCCCCCCTTTGCCACATCTTCAGTAATAGCGGGTAACAGTGACATAATAAACCATTCAGCCAATAGTTGATCAGGAACATATGTTTTTACCATTCTGCGACGATGCCACCACTCATGAATATGATCGGATATGTGAGTGGCTGTCGTTTGTTTGAAATTGGTAAGTAGCTCAGTTCATGTTTCGTACCTGATAGGTAATTGAAAATGGGTTAAAAAGGTTGTGGCTAGGGTACTGAAGTTATCAAATGAAGCTCTAGGCAGTTTGATATACCACTTTGCTGTCGGACCAGTTAACGTACGCTGAAAGAGGTGAAGCCGAATCGAATCATCATTGAGAGTGTTTGATGAACACCATAGATGAAAGGTCATCACATGATTCAATGGGTCTTCACCCAGATTTCCATTGAATTTAGGAAAATCCGACAGAAGTTATGCGGGATCGCCGGCCACCAAGGGGCGTAGGCAATTGAATCATTCGTTAGTCAACTTAGATCTGGTAACTCTAGAGTTGCCACGAAGGGAAACTGTTGATTTAGGCTTGGTTGAGCATACCCAGGATAAGACTGAATTGTTTGAGCAGTTGGTCTTTGCATACCAGCATAATGCATTTGATGTTGGTAACTTTGGTAAGGTTGATGGGCATAACCATTATGATATGGTTGATACTACTGCCCATTACTCGCAAAGACTTCTTGCTCATATCCTTGGTAAGCTTGCTGAAATTGCGGTTGTTGGTATTGCACCAGCCATGGTTGTGAAGCCATGGACTATTATCCAACACTGATTGTTTGACCAAGATTGGGGTTGGGGTTCCCCATTTGAACCTATGCCATTCTACTAGTGGGTGATTGTGATTGTGTCGAAGGTACAAGATATTGTTATATCGCCACCTACGAAACTTGAGGTTGACATACAATTGGTGATGCTTGTACTTGTGATACAGCCACAATAGCTGGTGTAGTGGGAATGTTTGTCACAGGTGAATTTTGTTGTATTGAGCATACAACTCTTGGTTGTTAGGACAGGACTAGTACCCAACCGCTAGTTGTGATTCCAGCATAACCCAAGTTTTGTTGCGAACTCATGCATGGTTGTCCTTCTGGGGAAGACAATGAAAGGGTATATGGCCCTCTATACGATGGTAATCCAGTGCTCAAAGGAATAATTTGCCTTTGGGGACCAGTTTTCCCAAATTGACCTTGTGATGGATCAATTTGTCGAGACTCAACGTAAGAGATTCCAGATATAATTCCAGACGAACAAACGGGAACAGTCCATACTGTTGAAATAGTCCCAGGATGGAATCCGTCCAGTGATTGAAAACTGGTTGGGACAGATGGCACACCGGTAAACATTGTCGGAATAGCAGAAGGGGCTTTCGCTGTTGCTATGTCGAGTGACACAGTCCTTGATGTTCACGGTTGTTCAGACATGTTAAGTCTATCCAAAATATTCCTCAGTGATTCTTCAGGAACTTCCGAGGGTGGGTGAATATTTTCTGATGAAGAAGGATATAGGGCGATCCCAGCTCCAAGTTGCATTGAAGTGCTAGACGGAGGATCTTCCACAATCTCTTATATGGAAATCAATCCAAGGGGAAGAGGTAGACCGTTAGGTCCGTATCATATTTCTGGTGTCAAAGAAGATGTAAGTCCTGCAGCAGCAGATGGTTTGGGAGTAACACCTTCTGAATCGGTTGTAGACGGAACCGGTTCAAGAATAGAAGTGTTAACCATCGCACTAGGATCAGTTGTAATGTCCTATTGTTGTTGTGGAATTTCTTCCGTAGAGGCAGGGATTCCAAAAATGTTTGGAGCAACTGGAGTCTCTAAGGATGTTGGAGTGCTTGCCCCAACCTACCTAGGGGAGTTTGACCTGGTTAAATGAGTTCGCTTCGTCTGGAATGGCTTCGCTTCCGGAGTCAACGATGGATGGTTGACTCATAAGTCTCTGCGAACGACGGGGTTTTGATTGACTTTGTTCCACGATTGCGGATTACTTGATCAACTCAAAATAAAAAGGGGAATTTTTTTTTTCGAATTAAATGAATTTTAGATGCTTTGACAAAACTTGTTTTTTCAATTTTAAAGAGTCGAGAAAAAACAAAAGATGACTCTAGTCGCCTTCAATTTTTTTTGAGCTTGAAGTGACAAGCGCTCAGAGGACCTTTTCCGTTAAGGATTCTGAAAAGGAGAAAAATGGACTTCTCTGGAGATCTAGGCAGAGAGGATTACCAAACCAATCGTAAAACTGTAGAATACTTTTTACAGTACGGTAGTCAATCTTCCTGAATGCTGTGTTCGGTGCATTACGATCGATAGGGCGGCAGACACGGCTTCCTAAGGATAAAGGATGCAGCCTATATTGGTCTCCCAATATATATGCGACGGTACATGGGAGCACAAGTCTGTACTGGCACTTATCGTCTTAGAGTGGAGGAATCACCCAACCAGCACTGAAAGCAACAGTTACCAGGCTTTACGACGCTGGAATACGTCTCTAGCCTAGACCTCTAGATGTTGCGTTAAGTTCCAAAGTGTTGTTAGATTCATTGAGATTTATTTTAATTTGATCTTGCTTAGCAGTTTTCCTTTCAGGTTCACCACGTGATGTATGTATAGTTCCTAAATGTAATCAAAGATGATAAATAGATGTTTTTTCTTCTTTCAACAATGAAAATCCTAGCTACTAAGGGGAAGAAAGTCAAGCATCTTTTCTTCACAGAGCACAGAGCACACGCTAATATGCATAGTCGTAAATCAAGCCAAGCATTCAAGATGCAAATGCACATGCATGTATTGGCTTTCAGTTCCCTTAATGTGTAAATGACACTAAGAAAACTATTTGCAAAATTGAAATACTTTTAAAGTGACTGTACTCAACAAATTTTTTTTTCAAAACGAAGTGAAAACAAGAGAGTCACTTTGCGATTTTGAAATGGAAATTGCTTTTCGACACTTTAAAACTAGTAAGTCAAGTCTTATGCAATGATAACCATATAATCAACTATCTAAAACAATGTGATTTCTTTTTAAAACTGAAAACGATAGATATAACACTTTCAGATCTAGAGACGACAGTTTGACTATGTTACTTTTTGCAAAAGAGAACTAAAACGATGCACAATACATAAAAAACGTTTACAATTATTTGCACTAAGGAGGCAGAATAATGCAAGAGAAGGGAGTATTCACAGAAGCACACTGATTACAGACAACAAAAACTCTTGAATAAGACTGAAAACACTGAGAAAAATCCACATTCAGAGGGTAAAACCAGTCCTCCCTGACCATCGCACCTATTACACAGTGAACTCAGTATGCAGCGCAGTTACTCCATTGGGGAAGTGCAATGCATACAGGCTGCCTTGAAGGCAGGGTGCAATAGTTACAGTGCGAGACTCTGAACGAGACTTCACTCACAGTTTGCAGTTTAGTTAAGGTGTTTAAGCTGAATAAGTACAGATCAATGTATGTAAAAACACAGGGGTGATTTAAGAGGTTACTAAAGCCACTACTTAGGGCAATTAGATCGCTTGCAGATCTATTGTTTAATTTATAAACAAAAACCCAGAGACTGACTGAAGCAGCATTTATCTACTTTGCATTTGTATTACGAATGCAGTTCAAAGGCTAGCTGGCTTGACTTTAGGCGCCGTCTGTATGTTTATAAAAGAAATAAGGATAGATAGGCTAACAAGTAATCTAGTCGCTCCCCAGTGGAGTCGCCATTTTGTTATACGAGAATAGTGTCCACACGGATGCTGCTATTCCCACTAAGATGTGTCACTATCTTAGAAACAAACAATCAAAGTCTACTGTTGATTCCTTTTATGAAAATAGACGAGAGGAGAACCAAGAGGGCCAACCTGAGTCTTGCGCTCGATTCCCTCTTCTTCTTGATAGAGTTTTGCTGCTCGCTCTTTGTCTGCTCAACTTCAAAAGGGACCTGTAGAATCACAGCAACATACTACTATGCAAGAAACAAGGATCTAAATTCACAAATAATGTAGGATCAGATGTACATTAACCATATATAAGCACATATAAACAAGTACACCAGGATAGGGAAGGAAACAAGAATAGATTTATTCAGATAAAAGTAGCAAGAGGATTACAATCATGACCAGCTCTGACCCAGCATCATCCTCCAGCTAAGAAGCCCTTCTTTCACCTCAAGCAAAGAAAAATCACCCAACACTATGAATGTACACAAGAATAATGACAACACTTCTCTATAGATTACAAAATTCCAGCCTCTAGATCTCTGTGATGACGGATCCATATATAGATGACTACAGAGAGGTGAGTCATCTTTTGGGATCTTGATTAGTGTCTTCTCTCTGATAGTTCCTACTTCCACTTGGAAAATGAAGATCTCTTACTCATCCTTGGTCAAAAATGGAGTGGCAAGTGTCAGAGAGGAAGCTTCTGGAAGATTCCATGATCTTCCACCTCGTATTTTGGTCCCTGCCATTTGTCCATTCCCGACCATCGCACCCTACAGAAGAGAAAAACAGTATGCATCCCACCCTGTACATGGAGCTTTCAGTATGGTCCAGTTTTGACCATTTATGAGCAGTCTTCAGTGGAAAACTTCTGGGAGATGATGTAATCAGTTGACCTTGTTCCTTTAGGCAGTGAAGCAACCCTTTTAGGGACTTAAGAGCCCTCAGTTTATGGACATTTTTGATTGGGGTTGAAGTGCCCAAAAATGTCTATAACACGCCATGAACCCCCCTGAGGGGGAGAAGTGCCCCCCACATCCCCCCCGCGTGGATGGGTGTACAGTCTTCCTGTGGTATACATCCGGCTGAGGCCTTTGAATACAAAAGATAATCAAGCTCCACACCCAACAATCTCCCACTTGGATACTGATTATAGCAACTCCACTACTGCTTCATTTGCTAGACAATACTCCACTTTGGACCTGGCTGTTTCTCATCTTCTTCATCATACTTGAAGACCAATTGAAACTGAGCAAATTCTCGGTTTTTCCCTAGTTACAACTTTTGTTAGCATATTTGTAGGATTATGGCTAGTGTGTATCTTTTCCAGCTTCAACTGTCCATCCTCCAATGTTGACCGTATGAAATGGTACTTGAACTATATATGTTTAGCCTTGGAATGAAATGCACAGTTCTTTGGAAGATGTATGGCACTCTGGCTGTCACTATATAACCTACCCAACTCTTGCTTCTTACCCAATTCATCCGAAAAACTTTGTAACCAAATCATTTATTTACTAACCTCTATAGCAGCAACATACTCTGCTTCTGTTGTTGAAAGTGCAACAACACTTTGGATTTTTGAAACCCAACTGACAGTTGTTCCACCTACAGTAAATACATATCCTGTAGTGCTCCTCTTAGTATCTCTGTCACTTGCCATATCTGCATCAACATATCCATGTAGAGCAATGTTTGAACCACCAAAGCATCATGCTTGATTTGTGGTACCTCTCAAATACCTGAGAATCCACTTCACCGCCATACAATGTTCTTTTCCTGAATTTTTCATGTACCTGCTTACAACTCCCACTGCATGTGCAATATCAGGCCTTGTGCAGACCATTGCATAAATTAAGCTTCCAACTGCTGATGGATATGGAACTTTAGACATATGAGCCATTTCTTCCTGAGTCTTGGGACACGCCTCCTTACTTAATTTGAAATGGCTAGCCAAAGGTATACTAACTGGTTTTGCATTGTGCATATTAAACCTTTTCAACACCTTTTCTATGTACTCACTTTGAGACAATGTTAATTTGTGATTCTTCCTGTCTCTAGTTATTCCCATACCAAGGATTTGTTTTGCAGCACCCAAATCCTTCATTGCAAATGAGTATTCCAATTTCCTTTTGAGCACATTTATTTCTTGCATGTTAGAACCTGCAACAAGTATTTCATCTACATACAATAACAATATAATATAGCTGCCATCATTTGGCCTTTTGAGATAAACACATTGACCAGAGTGAAACCTAGTATAACCTTGTTTAGACATAAACCTGTCAAATTTTAGATACCACTACCTTGGAGCCTATTTTAAGCCATACAAGCTCTTCTTCATCCTGCATAGTAGTTTCTCCTTCCCTTTTAACTCATATCCTTGTTAGTGTTGCATATATATCTCTTCCTCCAAATCCCCATGGAGAAACGTTGTCTTTACATCTAACTGCTCAAGATGCAAATCTTTAGCTGCTACTAGACTTACAATAGTTCTGATTGAATTCATTTCAACAATATGAGAAAATATCTCATCAAATTCTATACCCTTTTCCTGTGAAAACCCTTTCACCAAAAGTCTAGCTTTATACCTTTTTCTACCTCCATCTTCTTCCTTCAACTTGTAAACCCATTTATTCTGCAATGTTGTTTTACCTGCAAGAAACTTGACTAAGTCCCAAGTTTGGTTATGTGTTAATGAGTCCATCTCTTCTTTTATGGCTTACTCCCACTTCTTCCTGGTTTCTACCTACAATGCTTCTTCATAACATTTTGGTTCACTAGAATCAGTCAACAATACATAATATAATGAAGGAGAGTATCGTTCAAGGGGTCTACTTATCCTAGTAGATCTTCAAACACCACTTTTAGGTGTTTGAAGTGCTTGTTGTTGTTGTGGTTGTTGTTCGGGTTGTTGATCATTATGATTTTCAGGCACCATCACTTTTCCTGTGATATCGTCAAGCACTGTGTATTATTTATTTTCTTTTTCCTGTTTCTTTTCTCGCAGCTGATCCTTATACAGAACCTTTTCACTGAATAAGACATCTCTACTCCTAATGATTTTGTGTTTTTCATAATCATAAAAGCGATAACCAAAATCATTAACACCATATCCAATAAAGGTACATTTTTTTGATTTTGCCTCAAGCTTTGTTCTATTTTCTTGTTAATGTGGACAAAGACTTCACAACCAAAAGTATTTAGAAAAGAGTAGTTTACCTTTTTACTTTTCCATGCCTCCTCTGGGATACCACCATCCAAGGAACTTGAAGGCCCTCTGTTTATTAGATAAACAATAGGATCTACAACATCTGCCCAAAATTGTAAAGGCAATCCTGCATGCAATATCATGCACCTTGCATGCTCCATGATTTTCCTGTTCATCCTTTCTGACACGCCATTTTCTTATGGTGTTCCTGGAACTGTCTTCTCTCTACGAATTCCATTCTCTGAACAATACCTATCAAACTCTTTGTTGCAATATTCACCTCCATTATCTAATCTGAGACACTTCAACCTCTTTCCTATCTCATTTTCAATGAAAGCTTTCCATTTCTTGAAAGTATCAAATACATCACATTTATTTCAAATACAATAAATCTAGGTTTTTTCTGGTTGCAACATCAATAAAAGTAACATAATAACAAGAGCCACCAAGAGATGATACCTGAGAAAGTACACATACATCTGTATGCATAAGCTCTAATTTTTCGCTCTTCTTTTCTTTCCCAACTCTAAGGAATTTGACTCTCTTCTGTTTTCCATAAACACAATTCTCATAGAATTTTAAATCAACATGCTTCAAACCTGGCAACAAATTTCTTGAGTGAAGAATCTGCATCCCCTTCTCACTCATGTGTCGAGCCTATGATTCCACAATGTTGTATCTTCCCCTATAGAGGTTAAAGCATTAAAAAAATTAGAAATACCATTGCATAAGTACAATGTACCAACCTTTTCTCCTCTCGCTATTACTAGGGATCCTTTAGTGACCTTCCAGGTTTTATCTATGAAAGTAGTTACACAACCTTCACCTCCCAACTGCCCTGTTGAAATCTGATTTTTCTTCAGATTTGGAACATGCCTTACCTCCTTCAATAGCCATTGATTTCCATTTTGCTGTTTAATGAAAACTCTACCCATTCTAATGATTTTATAGGGTTTATCATCAACCAATCAAACCTATCCAAAATCTCCTTGAAAATGGTCATGAAAATGTTTCTTATCAGGTGTGGCATGGAACGAAAGAACCAAAGCATCTTGCAACACATCACCTGTTATATTTGCTTCATGATTAGTTTATTGCTGCGTGTCTCCTTCTTTTCCCTTCTGAGAATTGGAGTCTTTCTTCAGGTGTCCTTTCGTCCCACATTTCCAGCACACTATCCCTGATCTAGGCTTGGATCTACCTTTTCTTGACTTACTGTGATATCTAGGGCTCTTTCCTCTTTCCATTTTTCTTCCCCTAGTCTCTACAGTCAAAGAATTACCTGATGTCTCACCAGAGCTTTTCTGTCACATTTCCTCACTAAGGATTGCACCGACAACATCATTAAACTTTAAAGTACTAGATCCAGAGACAAAGTTACTAATGTCCATAACTAAATCATTCTAACTTTCTGGCAATGAGCACAGAAATAACAGAGCGCTAACTTCATCATCAAACTTTACCCCTGCAAAACTTAACTGACTTGTAACTATATTAAAATCATTTAAATGGTCTACAACAGATCCACCTTCTGACATCTTCATATTAAACAAACACTTCATAAGAAATACCTTATTTTAGGCCGAGGGTTTTTTCGTATAGTTTGGCCAATGCTGACATTAAACCCTCTGTTGTTGTTTCCTTTGAAATATTAAATGCTACCGACGCCGCTAGGCACAGCCATATTGTTCCAAGTGCCTTTCTGTCGAGAATATCCCATTCTGTATCTGTCATACTCATCGAATTCTTTGTCTTTCCACTCAATAGTAGGTACATATCTCTCTAATATAGATAATCTTCCATCTGCATCTTCCACAGCTGGTAGTTTTGGCTGTTGAATTTTTCGACCCTAAACCTACCATCATACACCATTGCTCCCACTCAAACCAAGAACCCTTCTCCTCTACGAGTTTATCAACCAAATAGACCTTCGGCTCTGATACTAGTTGTTAGAAAATTATGCATTGTAGAGCAATGGGACACATAAAATATTGTAGAAATATAAACACAGAAAATGCATAAAACAAGAGAGACATAGATATACGTGGTTCACCCAGTTTGGGCTACGTCCATGGAGAAACAGCCAGTCCTTCTTTTATTATATTATCCAACAAATTGAATAGATACAACCTACAATAGATCCACTGTAACTCCCTCTTCACTCTCAATCTCTTCTCGTTTCTTCACTCTGAATATAGATATACATAGACACAATGAAATTCCCTCATATATAGCGAGGGGTCACCTTCTAAGGCAAAAAACCCCCTACAACCCCCCCATGTGGAGGGGCGTACAGTGTTCCTGGGGTATAGATCTGGCTGACATCTTTGAATACAAAAAATAATCAAGATCCACAGCCAACATTATGACTCATGACACCTTCACACTCTGCGACCACAAAATGCCAAGACTTTTTAATTTTATTACAAAATTCGACCCAAGACATGGGCTTTTAGCCCCAAAACTATCCTTAGGAGATCCTGTTGTCAATAGGCTCCCAACACAAATATCGTGACTTTCCCCTCGAGTCACTAGGTAGGTGTGGAGATCCTAGTGCAAAGACCTTCCAGCTCGATTCATATCACTACAACCTCGGCAGTGCACTTTGCGGCTGGCTACTTCGCGTCTTCAACCATCTTCTCGGTCACTGCTCCTGAATTATTGGCCTGAAGCTTTTGCTAAGTTGCTTTTGAAGTTACAATCTTTCCTTCAATAGAGGCTATCACCGTGTAATCCTCATCTATCTAGGTCTTCAGTCGTGCCTTCAGCACTGCTTCCTTGTGTAGTGCTGCATCCACCTGTTCATTCAGCTACTTGGCCTCCTCAAACTTTGCCAATCGCTGTGTGATCGTGACAGTTAGCAATGTGCCTTTGACTTCATCATAGCGCTATTGTATCTTGTGTGCTTTGGTATCTATCCGTTGTATATTGGGTTCCTCCTGCAAGCTTGTCAAGACCTCGAATGACTGCTCAAAAGGTTGCATGCAGTATGTTACTACACTGTCAACTACTGTTACTCCTTCTGTGACAGTGGTCACTCATTTCTCCTTTACTTCTGGTAGAGTTGAAGGCTAGACCTTCAACTGTAACTCTATGATCTATAGGTTCAAGTCCAACTGAACCCTCACCATCTTAGTACAAGCGTCGCGCACCCCCATAGCTAGCTTGCAGACGTACACCTCGATTGGTTCCTCCTCAGGAATAACCAACTCTGGGACCATTTTGCATGCCTCCTTGACAACCTGCATAATGCACTTGTTATGGTTGGTCACCTCGGTCACAACGGTGATGGCACAATCTCATTGTAGAGCCATCTACTTATTGTTGATCCATTTATCACTAATCACCTAAAGGGAATGGTACTCATGGTCCCTTAGCTTTGTAATCACTCCATCCTGCAACAGGTGGAGTGCTTCTCCAGGGAACGCTGCCATATTCAACCCTACTCCCTTTAGCGTGTAGATAGTGGGCTTGTCAGCTTCGTTTTCCATGGTCAGTGCTCCATCAGGTAGCACTATTGTGCTGGAGGCCTTCCCGTGCAACATCTTGATAGTTTCTGAAGTGTCGATTGCAACGCTAGTAGACACCATGCCAGACTGTGATGTGTGGGTTTGTTGCTCCTGTAGATGTGTATGGATAACCCCCAAGACTAGTTACTCCTGCTTCTGAAACTGTTGTAGGGCCGCCACAGTGACATCCCGCATCGTGTCACTGATGTCATGCAAATCACCCTCTGTTAGTGTGATTAAGTTTAATGATGTCTTAGTAGCCTTTGATTTCTTCCTAGACCCTCCTTTATCTTGCTCCCTTAGATGCTTGATGCAGGTGGATGTCGCTTGTGGGCCTGCACCATGCTATTCTGTCTACTCGTCCGTCTCCTCCTCTGTCTCAGGTGAAGGCAACCTCCCGCCTTTGTCAAAGCCTTGCCCTATTCCACTTGTATGCTTCTTTTTCTACTGAGCGGCATTGCATTTTTCCTGGGCCTTGTCAGTGGCCTCCTTCTTCCTTTTCTCAACCAGCTGCATCATCTTTAGTTTGATCTCCTCCTTCTTTCTCTGCATGGTGGACTTTCTCCCTCTCACCACCAAGTTTGCTGTAGACCGCCACTCTGTTGGCCATCTGTCAAGCACTGCATCAATGGCGTCATCCATTTCCAAGTAAGGAAAGTCATACTGTTTTTGTGTAGGGTCGTTCCACGCCCTAATGGTCACATGGTGGAAATCTTCTTTGAACTCTGCGTAACCTTGCAGGTTGGCATACACCATAGGTGACAATCGTGGTTTGCAATTGATAGCCATGCAAATGTTTATCTCCATCAAGACCCAGAAGATCTTGTTGTCCTTGATGTGTTGCACATCCTTGGTCACCCATGGTGAAGCGTACTTCACTGCTCTGGTAGGTTGGGCATGACCAAAGGGAATAGGCTGTCCTCTGGCAGCTCCCATGCTACCAGCACAATCGACATCAAGAGCCATGCGTAGTGGAACATCTTGCTGAGCTCCTGTGCTTTGGGATAGTTCACAAGGAACACATGGTGGAAGTAGTCCGACCAGTTGAACTCGACTCCTTTGGTACACTACGCTGCTAGCGCGACGACAAGCACTGGCACCTCACCGGTGTGACACTACCTCATCACCTTCCTTGCTAAAATATGCGTAGCCACCTTTACAGCAGGGTCATAGATACTGGATATGGAATATCTGCGTGGCTTCTTTACCAGCTTAAAGTTCTTTTTTTTGGCCTTCACGAGGGCCTGCTCACCACCTTTTCCACCAAATATCATGGCCAGATTTTCCCTAGTGTAAGGAAACCATGTGATCCTATGGATCAACCTGTCAATGATGGGGATTGTCTCCTCCATCCATAGACACCCATCATGCACCAAGCATAGAAACTGCTTGATGACTAATACTGTCACTGGGGTGTGGTTGTAGTGCAACACCCAAAGCAAGTTGAGCAACCTTGCCTTGTCTACTCCTCTGAGCCACCTCTGCAGCTCCAATGCAGTCATTCGGATGGTTATGTAAATAATGCAATGCATCAGCTACTTGCTCACCAGGTGTGGGAACTTCTCATGATCAGCCAAGTCCAAGTCTTTGATTTTTAGCAAAGGAACCTGCCCCAAGCTCAGTCCTTTGAAGACAGTTTCATTCGGTAGTAGAGGGGTTTGTAAGGGGACCTTTCTCTCATCGATGTCTTTCAGTACCTTGGTCTTGCCCTTCCACGAAGGGACATAATCAAGCAACCAAGTGATAGGGTCAAAACACTGGGCCTCAACTTCCTCCACATCTACTCCCACATCCTCATCTTCCATGAGGATGTCTTCAAGTTCTTCCTCCTCTAACTCTAAGTTGATGGCTTTGCCCTTCTCTTGTGTGGTAGGCTTCAGTGGGTTTCTTCTTAGCGATGCGCGCGTGAGTATTTTAGGTTGCTTTCCCTTTTTATCCTTCACGGTCTCCTTAGTTGGGGTCGGCTTTGGTCTCCACATCCTCGGTGATTTGGGGACTTCCACTAATACTTTGGCAACCTTTGGAGCAACTACTTTTGCCTCCATCTCAATTTCTATCACCAATTCCTCTACTTCGGTATCTATAGCTTTTGTGAGTGTTGACATGATGTTTTGCAAGAATTCCTGTGTCTCCTTTGGCAATGTATCAAATACTGAACTGGTTATCAGAAGTTCGTAGTGCTCACAATTCATGTGCGCCTGAGAGCTCAACAACTCAATTCTCAAAATGCCAAGTGTTTTTCACTAGACAACCACTTGCAATTTATAGGGCATTTTGAATTCAAATCTGATCGTTCCCCCCAAATTCAGTTCATTAATGTCGGATTGGTGACATATTTTCAAGGATCTGCCCCATAAATTTCATATTAAATGTCAGTCACCCGCTCCATTTGGCTGCATTTCTACTGTCAAATCATGAATAGTGACTTTAACAATCACTTTCCAGCTGACCTACGTGATTTCTTCCTGGGTAGCGCAACTCCCTTCATGCTATCACGAACCTTGTGACACTTCCTATCTTCGTACAATCCTCCAATCACGCAGCTCCCCAACCTGGGTAGTGTAGTTGATAGTAGCACGCTTCCTTTCAGCTGCCTGGAGGGCTAAGATTGTGCTACCTTCATGTAGTCGCATGGTCGGACCACTGGTATATGGCTTCAAGCGACCTCCATTCACCTTTCCTGGAAAGGGATCTCCATTCAATTTGACCAGTTGTACCACTCCTCCATCAGTGATCTCCTTAATGACATAGGGCCCTAACCAATGCCTTTTGAATTTCCCTCGAAATTTATCAAACTTGTTGTCATATAACAAAACCAAGTCATTTACCTTAAAGGCACACAACTTAATGTGTCGATCATGCTATGATTTTTCATGCTGCTTTTGGACCTGTTGGTGAAATCCAGCTAGAAATATTTCTTCCTCAAACTCAGCCACTTGCACGAGCCTCTCTTCCACTGTTCCACAATCTGTCATACCCATGAGTGCTGCTATGCGTAGACTAGGCAAAATTTATTCCATGGGCATCACTGCTTCAACACCATATACAAGCCTAAAGGGTGTTTGTCTAGTCAGCTTCTTGCATGTCGTCCGATAGGCCCATAGGACTGTGGGTTTGCGTAGGTCCAAATCACTTTGCTGAGCATTGCAAACCTTTGTTAGCATGTTCTCTAGCACTTTATTGAATGCTTCCACCATCCTGTTAGCCTGCAGGTGATAAGGCATTCTCTACTGGTGATATACCTGGAATTCCTCCATCAATGCGCTGATCATCTCATTCAGAAAGTGCATACCGCGATCACTATCAAAATATGTGAACACTCAAATCGTGTCAGTACATACTCAAAGAGGAACTTTGCAGTAGTCATGCTTGTGCAATCCTTTATTGGTTGTGCCTCCACCCATCAAGTCAGATACTCCATCGTGGTGATAATGTACCTTTCTCTCGTCTTTCCTTGGGGCTGGATGGATCCCATAAAAGCTATCTCCCATTTCTCGAAGGGTTGTAATGACATCTATGGTTTCAAAGGTAGCTCATTCCTCTACGATGGCTTGTGAGTCTTTTAACACACATCACACGCTTTACAGTACACTTTTGAATCTTGATGGAGGGTTGGCCACCACAACCTTGCACGTAGAATCTTCTGCGCAGTCACCCTCCTTGCATAATTCCCTCCCGCAACACCCCCATGAGCGTCTATGAGGATACTGCTCCTTTTGAACAATGGTACATACCGTCGCAATCTCTCATTGGACCCCATTTTATACAGCTACCCAGTAATGACAGAAAAGTCTGTTGTGTGCACCACGAACTCCTTGTTTTGCTAGATGGTGTATCATTTTGGGGCAGTTCCTGTCATTAGGAAGTGTATGATATCTTTAAAATGACCATCCGTGATGTGCACTACAAATAGTTGCGCGTCAAGCAATCCTTCTTCCAAATTAGTGGGCTCTTCCCCTGTTTTGATGCACGATAGATGGTCTGGTCCCACGTTCAGTCATCCAGGCTACACAATAACTTCAAAATCATACTCCTAGAATAATAACAACCATCTGCAGATTCTCCCACACAACACAAGCTTATTGACCAAGTATTTCAACACTGAATTATTTGTATACATCTTAAAAAGGCCATTGAGCAAGTAGTGTCTAAACTTCTGGAGCACATATACCATGGCTAACCCTTCATGCTCGGTGGTGGAATAGTTCCTCTCTACCTTGGATAACCTTCTACTTGTGAGCACTATAGGATAGTCCAAGTCTCCACTGCCAGCCTGTGTCAGTATTGCTCCCAGCACTATGCATGATGCATCAACACGTACGTGAAACTCCTTCCAATCCGGGAAGACCAAAATCTATGTGGTGACCATCTTTTCCTTCAATACATCCAAGCTTTTCTTACAGTCCTCGTTCTAGCAAAACGTGACATCTTTTTTCAACAACTTCTCCATAGGTGCGGTGATCTAGGCATAGCCCTTGATAAACTTTCTGTAATATCCGGTTTGTCCTAGGCTAGTGTGCAGCTGCTTCACACTCCCCGACACTTCCAAGTTAAGTATCACCACAATATTCATGGGATTTACCATCAGTCCCTTCCTACAAACCACATGACACAGCAGGGTCCCAAAAGGAACACAAAACATGCACTTCTTTAGATTGAGCGTGATCTGATATCTTCGGCAAGTATCTAGCATCAGGGGTAAACTGGTGACATGTCGTTTTCCTAGCCCAAACACACTCCATTCATCAATGTACACTTCCAGGAACTTATGAATAAATTCCTTGAATGCCACAACGACTACGCATGAGAAAATAGTAGACACATTCTTCAATCCGAAAGGCATTACAATGTACTAAAAAAACCCCCACTCAGTCGCAAAGGTTGTCTTGCTCATATCCTCCTGTGTGATTTTGATCTGATGGTACCTAGAGAACCCATCAGTAAAGGAATATGCTTCTTGGCCACCTACATTGTCCAACACTTCATCAGTGAATGGAGTCAGGAAGGGATCATGTACACAAGTGTCATTCAACCTCTTGAGATCTACACATATCCTTATTTCATCCTTCTGCTTCTTTTCATGTACCACCATTGGGCTTACCCATTCAGATTCTTCTACGGGCTCAATGATGCCTATCATGAGCATCTTGTCTAGCTCTAAGCATACCTTCTCTTTATACTTCAGATTGAGATGGTAAGGTATTTTCTTTACCGGCTTCACATTAGGCTTCAACGTGATCTTCATAACAACTAGGTCCCTGATTATCCCTTTTAGATCTGTAAACTTGGTATGGAATAAATCCTGGTATTTATGGAACAATTTAGTTAACTTATCCACCATTGCATTGTCTCAATAATCTCCAATATTCATGAATTTGGGCTCTGCCTCCATACCAATATTTACTTCTTCATTTTTAGAGGCCCAGTTATATCATGATTCTCAATCTACGGTCCTTCAACCTCGCGGTAACCTTCTATTTCAGGGATGTTAACATTTTGTAGATCCACATATTCTTCTTCAACTATTACATTATAGCATTCGAGCACGTGACTTAGCTAAGTGGCCCAATCATGCTAAATCACGTCTAAAGGATCTTGCAGTATCCTAAAGATTATTTCTTTTACTTCTTGTCACACTTCATTGATACAGTAAAGCCCATCTTCAAAGCTGAATGTCATTATAAATCCCTCGTGCAAAATATCCCATTCACTTGTACCATGGAAGAGCTATGTTTCTAAGTACCAGTTCATCGAGATGACATCCAGGGTGTGACAAAACAAGTGCACCCATTCAGTTTGGGGGTTTTCTCCATAAGCCTGAACCCATTTGTCCAAGTGCGCATGTGGATCATCTTGCCCATCATATTTGTATGTTATTCATACCTTCAACTTCCCAAAGCATGTTCTCATCATCTATCTACACTCGAACCAATCATCAAAGTTTCCCTTTTGCGTACCCCACCACCTTGCAAGCGTAGCATGCAGTGCCCAGTACAAAGCTTGGAAGTGCTGCTTCTCTGGTACCTCCCTCTCAAATGCATCCAAAAATATATCTACATCATTCAAGTAATCATAAGTGGGAATATTTCTTACCTCTGATGACACACAGCCCAACGACCGGGTCATCATGTTACAACTCAGTGTGGTTACTTCATATAACTGATTCTGCCAGTGCTCTAGTTCTTCATCAGAGTCTAAGGTGCACGAAATCTCACGATCCCATGTAATTCATCCATTCATTGTTGGATTCAGCCAATATTTGTTTCGCACTATAATCTTTAATATATAGTCCAAATCATCATCACTCTCATAATCGTGGATTAGTTCAGTATAGCATGATCCTTCAATAGGATCTATGGGTACTATTACGTGGAGTGATTTCTTCTCAAATATCATCTTTTGCTTCTTTAGGTTGATTACCCCATTCATACCAATAGCCTAATAAATTGCAAGGAGTGTAGGGTAGGGGTTGCTACCATCCACAATTTCTATTACTCTAAATTCAGCTAGCACACTTGTGCCTTCAATATCTGCAGTCACCCCTTGTAGCCGCCCCACAGGGATGATCTTCTACTGATTGGCCATCCTTAACTGAATCAGAGACCACTTTAGCATGGGTCTTCCCATCTGTTCCCAAGTATGTTTCGGTAGGACGTTCTCATATGACCCCAGATCCAAAATAAATTGATCCATTTCATACACTCCTATCTGCGCGATCAACCTCATCTCTCATCCTGTCCTTGTTTTATGCTTACCATTTTTTCGTATCACACGCGGTTCACCCGGAGTGTTTCCTGTGCATCTATTTATAAGCTCCTATAATCCTTTTACAGCCTTTCTATCACGTAGCAACTTCATGCAGGTCTCTAGGAAGGTTGTAAGCATAGAAGGGTCCATCTCTGGATTAAGGTTATCCTTGCTTCCTGAGGTGGAGGCCTCAATGAAGCTCTTCTTTGCTTCCATGAATGTTTTTTGTGTGTGCTCCAAATCAAATTCAACCTCCTTCACTAGAACTTTGTGAATCCATGCACTATCTTTGGGTTGTTTCCCCTTATCATCCCCTATTGCAACTCTAATTTGGAGCACTATATTCACATTTGGATCCTCTCCGCGAGGCTCAGACCTCATCATCTACAGGTTCTAAGTCAATTGAGGTGGTGGTGCCCCTTTATCACGTATCCTCACTATTAGCGTAGGACACTCCTTTGTCTCATGATCAAACAAAGTGTAATATTTGAATGATGGATGCATTGGGTTAGTGCAATCACAGGCATAGTGTCCTAGTCCTCCCCAACTATAGCAAAGCAGTTGTCCTCGACCTCTACTAGGTCCTCCTTTGCCTCATCCTCATCCGTTCCCCTAAAATTCTATCTGCATCATCCCCACATTCTGGTCAAGGGGCCATGTTTCTACGTGAACCCTATAGGTGGGTGTTTTTTCCATCATCAATTCATAGCTTCTCCAGTTGCACTCATTATGCCCTACTAACCTACAAAAGTTGCAGAACAATTGCTATGGTGTTTTTACAAACTTTTGTAGCAAATGACAATTATCTATGACATGTTTTCCTGCTACCTGACATATAGCACACCATAATGAAGGCCCCGCACTTGGTCCTACTTGAGCTTCTGGCCTCAAAGGCATCGGTCGTCCTCTTGCAATGTAGTTTGCAAATACTAGGCAATGGTATTTGTCATGCCCTTAACCCTTGCATTTTAGGCACCATACCTCTTCGCACACCTCTAGTCACACTATTCTATCTTGCCTCAAAATTTGCATCTCAAGGCACAAATTTTTCAACTGTGCATGGATTTGCTAAACCCCCAGATTTAGATCTTACAATGGAACCATTTTTTTGCTTGGTGGGGCTTGACCCATGTCCAGCATTAGTTAGCCAAACAAATCCCTATAGTACTGGCCCTTTCGGCATCAGCCCACAAAGCGCGGAGCAAAGTCTCACTGGAATCAGTATGGGGGGACGCTGGAGCGAAGTTTCTGCACCCTGAGATGGTTGTGATGTCAGTTTACTCCTTCTATTCTTGCCTTCGTGTAGGTTGTAGAGTTCTAGGGCTCTGTCTGCCTAGCCCTTTATTCCACCCTTCAATACCTCTGTGAAGGGGTATGATTGGCCTTCACACAACCATAACCTGCGGTTGAGGTACTTTCACGCTGCTAAAGCAGAGTAAAGAATAGGTTTCCAAGTTATCCTTAAGTGTCTTATTTATCTTATTAAACAACCACAGTTAGCACCATGTAAAAAGATATCCTTAATTGCATTCAATTATCCTACGTAATTACATACATCCACGCATCACATAAACATTATAAATGAAATTCATACACAATATGACAAGATGCATTAATAGGAAATAAGACACAAAATTTGTAGAATTCTTCTCTTTATTGATATCTTCGATGGATTACAGACTCTATCCACCCTGTGCACATAGCTGCAGGGGTCCACGCACTCAGCTATGGACTTCTAACCTAGGCCTCTACACGCTCAGCTGTAGAGCCTTTACCTACACTAAGACCCGAAACTTCGACTTCTCCCCTTATCGCTCAAGACTTCATCTACAACTCATGACTTGTTAAAACTACTTAGAGCTTACTTACTTAGCTCTTTTCATACAATCACATGGTCTGTGGACCATGGTAGATCTTTACAGCCGACTTTACTTTACAAAATTAAGGGTGGACAACCCTTTATGACTCATGATACCTTCACGCTCCGCGACCACAAAATGTGGAGACTTTACAATTTTATTACAAAATTTGACCCAAAACATGGGTTGTTAGCCCCAAAAATGTCCTTGGGGGATAAAAATAGTGATTCCCCCTTTCCTTCTAGATATGTGCACTACACATTCACTACCTCCAAGGATTGCACATTGTGAAATCACAGTGCATAGTATCTATATCTTGTCCCTAAAAACTACACAATTCTTCCTCCCAGCTAGTCTTCCACTACACACTGCGCAGTCTCAGTCAATAGGGAAGCCTCATTCTGTCTATTGTGTGCAAAATTATGCAACCACTTAGCTTAGTCTTCCCTGAACTATGCATTGCATAATCATAGTGAGCAAGCTTGCCTCACTACATCACTACCTCCCTCAAATGTGTATTTTTGTCTTCCAATCCCTCAAACACTATGCATTGTGTAGTCACAGTGAGAAATCTTTTCTCACTATCACATTGAGTTAGTAAATTATGCATTCCTTTGTATCTTGCCTTATAGAACTACACATTGGGAAATCAAAGTGAGAAATCCTTCTCTCTCGCATCAACGATTCCTCAACGATGATGTTATGTTTCCATGTCCCTCAATTACTATGCACTATGTAATCACATTGACTAGACCCTCACCACTACCTCTTTATCCAATGAAAAACCAAATTCCTAAGCCACCTCCTCAATCTTGCACTTTGTGCTAGCTCAATTAGCATAAAACATGAAACAAAATAGAATAGACAAGGATATTTTGGGACTAATGTCATCTTTTCATGAGTGAATCCTATTTGCAGGTACTTGTATCTTGAAATGATGGGATGATGCTCAAGGAGGATGCCCAAAATATCATGTAGGGATCATGAAGGGAACATCAAGGAAAGTGTTGAAGAAGCAATAGAGCATGGCATAAGAAATAAGATCAAGATCACATGGAAGACTCTATATCATCGAAGCCCTGGGAGGATGAAGAATATCTATGTGCTTTGATTTGTTCGTATATATTTTGATGGGTGCATGAATTGTGCATGTAGATACTCCATATAAGACTATAAGATTTATATGAATCAAAGTTCTTCATGAATTGGTAAGAGGAAATGACTAAAGAGTTGTGTGTAATTTTCACATGGGATTATTACTTATACGTGTTATAGATTGATATTTAATAGGAATAATTTGTATGGATTCTTATTAGAGTTGAGTGAGGCTTTGGATTTGAATTCAAATATTATTTATGATCTATTTTTTTCTTGAAGGAAAATGTATGTGTACTGTTATATAAATGATAATATGTGGATTTGACTTGTGATTGAGGTTGGGTTTTGTTACACGATATGCACATTCTACTCTATCTATTTTGTAACTAAATCACTGATGATTATTTAGCAATGGTATGACCTTGGGGAAAACATAGGATTAGTCACCCTTTCCTTTTAAAATTGTGTGACAACAATGCTACCTAGTTGACTAGAAGTTGCTTGTTAAAACCTAGATTTCCTTTCCGGCAATGTGATTGTAGAACCCATAGTGAGTTCTTGAGTCCTTTGTCCATATGAATACAAGAGAAAAAAATATTTAGGCTAGTCTAGGAGGATTTAGCACTAGGAAATCAATGGTCTCTTAGTCAGAATTTCCTGATTGTTTCCAGTGAAAACTTTCACTGAAGGTATTTTGATTTCTTATAGTCCAAGAGATGGCTCTCTAACGGAAACCAAGGTGATGCAAGTTTAGTTATAATTTCCTAATCAATTTTAGTGAAGACTATCGTTTAAGGGATTTTGATCAGTTGTAGTCCAAAAGATGACTGTATGTAAAAAACCAAGGTGATGCAAATCATGATGTTTTCCTATCTAAAACTTTCTTAAGCAATTGAAAACATCCTTAACATGGTAGGTATTTGTGGTTCCAATCCCATAAAAAAATGTGCAATGTCTCTAAGTCTATGATCCCTAATTGAAAATTATATGTTCAGTACTTGTTTTACAAATTATTCCGCCAAACATTTGGTGTTCTTATCAGGGAGGTGCTTGAGGGATAGAACCTTGCTGATATGAGTTTTTTTTCAATTAGATTTCCCAACATTGAAGACTCACATGAGGAGGGGAGGTAAGACGAGAGGTAATAAATTTCAATACCACCTTAGGTATGCCACATATGCCCATATTGTGTTGGTAACATAGTGTAGTTTGATTCAAGAAAACAAAGTTCTATTGAAGCCAACTGAGTTAGAATCGTCAACATCCAACAATTTGATTTTCTTCTTTTACCTTTTTTTTTAATGCAAAGTGTGTCTTATTTTCCTTTAATTTTGGTTCATGGAAAAGATAAGATAAATAACGTTAGTAGATTTGTGGCATCATAAGAGCCTCCATGTGCTGAAAGGATCTACCATCGAGTAGAATAAGGAAAAGACTTGAACGAGAATGCTACTCTAATAGATCTTTTGAGTACTGAGCCAAGGCATATGTACATATCAAGAATAGAAAATATTGATAGTTATTTAGAGCATAAAAACATCTCAAGGAGAAGGGGAAAGGTAAGAGATTCATTACAAGCATCGAGAATTAGATCCATATCAAGAAGAAGACCTTGGAGCCCTCCTTGATCATCCTTGCCAATCTCCTAAAGAAATCAAAGAGTCATAAGAAACAACCAATGGAGAGCATATACTAGAACTCGATAATGATGATTTTCTCTCTTTCCTCTCATCATATCCTTCATGCCTTCAAGAGGGAAATCACCAAGCCATGGAAGACCTGCATGACATGAAAAAGGAGAACATGCCAATAATTTTTAATGAATTGGAGAACCAAGAATATGTGGATCACATTAAATCCTTGTTCCAAAGAATTGTTGACATACAAAATTCCTCCATCATTTGACAACTCCTGGCACCATATCAGTTAAAGTAATTAGTTTCTCATACTCCAATATACCTTAAAGATTAGTTATGAAATCTCTGTATGAGTGTATCTAGTATTATGTTATGAACATTGATTCATTGGAAGTATTCCTACACTTGAATAGATGCTCTATTTTTACATAGTGTAGTAGAATAAATAAATAAATAGTAAAGATAAAAATAAAAATAATTGTGAAAAACATGAAACTGACATAGTTAGGCAAGCAATTGCTTGAAAAACATGTTACTTGCATGAAAATTCATCAATAATATTTGCATTATGTTGTTGGTTCTCTACAAATTCTTAAAATTCTTGTATATTTGTGTGTTAGCTAATGTAGCGTGGTTTATGGCCATCCTACTAACAACTCGAGACCAATCAACATCACTACATTATTTGGGTTAAGGGTTAAAGACTTCTTTGAGTATCTTGAGGTGTGCATTCATCAATGACATGTTCTGTCACTGATGAAAGTGAGAATACATCAATATCTACTAATTATAAGACCTGATCTTGCACATGACTCAACCTCAGGAAATTTATTTGTCCCTAGCAAGATGTAATGGGGTTCCTTGATGCTCATTTCCATCATTGTTGAGTCATCTCACATTAGTTAATGACATGAACTAATGGATGGTAATCCAATGATATCTTTCCATGCTTGTCTCCAGCACATCCATTCACATGGTAGGGAGTTGTACTATGGGATCTAAATCCAATGAAGGTTTTTCAAGGTTTTCAATAACAGTTGCAACCCCTTTTGTTATAGATAAGGGGGGTAGATTTTAAACCTTCATTAGTTATCATCACTACACAATCGATTTCAGATTTCAATAGTCAAGCAACCTTCATCGATCATAACCATTACGTAATCATCATACATCAACATGGTATGCTATTTTGGATAGGTTTTAGACTTAATTTTAACGTCAACAATTATCAATCTCACATGATTCATTATCAACATACCTAGAAAATCCAATATATAGGTAAAAATCATCATGAGGTTCCTTGATTTGTTAAGAATTTCAGGAATGATGTTAAGGAAACTACATAACATTCATTTTTCTCCAGTCTACTCTTTCGCTTATGATCACGTGCCTACACTTCAACATCCCCTTAACCCATTCATTGTCCATAATCCCAACATTTCCCAATAGTTTTGTATTCTTGTTCTTATTTTCGTTCCATATTTCACAGTGGGTAGTATCTATTTCCTTGGTGCAAAAGAAGAAAATATTCCAAAAATTTGAAGGTTTCTTTCAAAAAATAAAAAATTAGTTTAAAGTGGTGAAGTGGTTGGCTGAGTTACAGGCCAAAAGGGTCCTTGATCAACAAGATCCTAGGATTCAACAAGGATATATTTGAACATACGTTGATCTTTTTGAAAAACGGACTTGGAATCCTTTGAAGATTGTGAAATTTATAGGTAGCTGGAATGTGATTGAGAATGGGTTGTTCATGGAACTTTATTTTCATAGGTGACATTATTTGCACTAGTTAATTTCCTGTCAACATGCAGAGTAGACCAACACATAGATATCTAGTTTCCTGACATTTATTTCATGTATATTTTAGGTAGCATTTGCAAAGGTCTCTTCCAAGACAAAGATATATTTCAGTTTATACTCAATGACACTTGTGGTTGTGATAGTTTGGTTATTTTAGATGCACTATAAATTGAAGTATCTACAAGAATTGGGATGGTCATCATGTAATTTTATATTTTCATGTCACAAGTATTGAGTGCGTTATACTAGTGAGTTCAGAGAGGCATTTTATTTGAGATCCATATATATATATATATATATTATATATATAATATATATATATATATATATATATATATATATATATATATATATATATATATATATGTTATGTAATGTATGTATATGTATATGTATGCATTTATTGAAAATGTGTATCTATTCCCAAAGTGCCAAATGCTTTGTATGATACACAACAACAAATGGAGCCCATTTCAAAACAATAAAAAGCACATTGGAGCCACCAATTGAAAGGAAGAGAAACTTGCAAGAGGTTAAATATCAGATTTATGTTGCTTGAACAAAAAAATGGCCTAGATATGGGATTTCATCAACTTTGTTGATTCAACCAATATAGGATCCAAATTCCCAAGTGCAACCTTAATGTTTTGTTAGAAAGGTGTTTTCAATGATGTAAAAGGGTGTGAAAGAGTGTTGTCATTACTATCAAAGGTGGTATATGGAGCATATTTTTGGAGAAATTTTAGTATAGTAGAGTTGTAGCGGCTACAACCACCATCAAAATTCTTCCTTAGCATGTTTTGGAGCCTCCTTGCGAACCTTACAAATCACTTTGTCTTGCTTCATCATGTACTCAAGCTTCATGCTTTTCTCACACAAAGGCAACCTGTCGATCACAGTTGATCCATTCCCCTCATGGGCTACTCACCCAGACTTGGTCCAGCTACAGGATGAGCAGTGTCCCCTTGAAAATTGTGCATTTATGGAGGGCGACCAACCTTCCCTCTAGGAATTGTGCAATCCTCTCTAATAGCCTGTTGGCCTCCCGGATTGCGCAATCCTACCAACCAACTCTCCCAGCAGGATTTGTGCAAATGTTCCTAGCAGGAAGCTATTTAACCCAGGATTTTTACAAATTTGGGCAGCAGTCAGCTGCTCTGCCCTAAAATTGTGCAAACCTCCTGGGCAGTCAGCCCAGGGCTGAGCCAGGAATTCGCATTTTTCCTAAGGAGTTGAGCACTTGCATGCATGGACAGTTTAGTTGACTAGTTCCATCTGGGACTGAGGAAACCTGAGTTGCGTGCATGCATGACTTGGTATTTTTGGAATAGCAAGAGACAACATGCAAGAGGCATCCCATGATTCAGGGAGATATTTTTAGTTGCCGGGGGTTACATGCAAAGTTGTTTCAGAAGTTTCACTCCAAGTGTCGCTTTTTCCTAGATTTGTGGCATGCGTGTCATGAGACCAAACTTATTTATTTGAGACATCAGAGCTCATTCATTCACATCAATCTTGGAGCTCTGACATCCCACAACATATCCAAGACTTTTCGACAGTCTTGGCTCAACTATTCACGGGTAGATGGCCTCAACTTGTCTTTTTCACCATTTATGTCGCTTTTTGTCTATTCGCTTCTGTGAGTATTGTTTTCTTGATTTTTTTAAATGCCTCCTATCATTTACATGTATTATAGCTTGTCCTAGCTCTGTTTCATTTTTCATTGCTATCTCATTATTTCCGCATGCATGAAACTATTTTGCACGGACGTTCGCCTGACCGGCGAATTACCTCACCCACAAGCATGTTGATCTGTTTGTTGAATCTTCCAGTCATGTTTTGCAAGCACTGTGAATCACTTCTACTATCACTTAGTGTTGCCATGAATTTGACTATCTTAGTTGGTTTCAGTTGCCCATCGGCAAGTTGGGACAACTTTGGCCCGTGCACTGCCTTCACCAAGGTTGCATTGTGCAATCTGGGGAAGAAAGGCTCACCTTCCTCTCCAAAAATGTGCATTATTTCCCAGCACTAGCCTTTGAGACTGTTTTGTGTATTTCTGGATGATAGTGGCTACTTGGCCCAAGAAATTGCACAAATCTATCCTTGGGGGAACAAGCCTTCCCAGATGGAATTGCACATTGTGCAATCCCAGCAGCCAACTACCTGAATGGATTGTACATTTCACTGATCCAACAGCCAATCCTGCCTCCTAGATAGCCCAGACTACCCTTTTTTTAGTTCTAGCTACCAGTCACCCAACCTCCCAGTAAAATTTGTGCAATCTTACTCATCATTTTCCCAGGTACGTGCTATGTCCTTTCTTAGACTTGCTTTATTTCCACTAACATATTTTTTTCCATGCATGCTACTTGTTTCCAGATCTTTTAGGTGTTCATCTGTCTCAATGGCTTTCAAGAGAACACGATTTTAGGACACTGATGGTATTGTAGCTGGAGCAGCAGCTGAACATGTGTCTTTTGGTCTGTCGATCTATGAAGATACGAAGTTGTATCTAGACAAGGACATAAAAATGAAGTGGCAAAAGGTTAATGAAGAATTCATAGGAACTTTTGGGGAAGGCCTCGAAGACCATCAGGTGTATGAGAACATTCACAAGTTCATCTTGTACCAGATTTCATGGAGATACCCCATGTTCCCATGCGTCGACATGATTCACTGGATCGTCTCTCACACTAACCTCGAGATGATGACCTTGAGAAGTGTTAGTGGGACAAAGCCTACAACCTTCTGGGCATGAGATTATGATGCGATATGTTAGATGTCAGAGCCCACGACTGTCATGAGTCCTCCATTCAGCTTATGCAGCACCAGAGGTAACTCCAACGACATTCTGAAGGATTGGGTAAAGGAGGAAACTCATTTTAGGATGAAACACAACTAGATCTACAAGAAAAAGATATTGAGGGAGGTGTACCGATACTTTGTCATATTTGCATGTCGATTGAGTGGCCAAGCAAGCATTAAAACCTTTCCTCACAGTTGGGTGATCGCATTGGACCAACAGGCTAGAGAAGGAAGACCATGCAACTGGTTCGACATACTGGCTCACCAGTTGAAGGAAGAAGTCATGAAGGATTGACAGTCACCTGAGGGTATGCATGCAAATATTTATATGTCCGCTTACATCCTAGATGCAGTTTGTGCCTGACATGATTTCCCAGGCTTGGAGTGGGCATGGTCACTGACGGAGACTGTTGTGAATACATATTTCAAGTTGTTGCTAAATGTAGCTTTAGGGGAGTAATCATACCGTTGTCTGACCATTTTGTCACCCAAGTTTACAGGTTGATATTCAAACAGGATCCACCATGCATGTCAAACGAAGCAATGGAGGCATTGTTAGGAATTGCATATTGGTATGCCTCACTATCTGACACTTTCATCTGAATGTTTAGTGCAGAGAAGCCTCCACATGTTCTTCCAAAGTTTTCCTTGGACGTACTTGTCATGTAGGAAGTAGAGTACCATATCTCAATAGGATTGATAGTTATACTGTAATGGAAGAAGAAGGCACCTTGGCCTACTCTTCCATTGTGGATTAGGTTATATGAGATCCGAAGTATCAAGCAAGAGGATGTCGAAGCAGAATAGATGAAGAAGTACGCGTTCGACCTCTAAAGCTTCAACCCGTATGACCCACATTGCATTGTGAAGGATCACTACATGAGAGTTAAATTCAACTGGATCCATGGGGAATTTCATTGGGCTGAGGAATACTCATGGAGGTATTGCTACAATTCCTTCGGACCCAATGAATAGGTCAACTTTGTCGTTGAGTGGTTATCAAAGTAGCATGAAGTAGCATCAGGAAGAGCACCAACAGTAGCAGCAACAGCAGAGGCAATAGAGCCAAGCATACCTGTGCACAACAAAGGGAAGAGGAAGATTGTCGACCGCATGGAGGAAGAGCAAAGCTGCAAGTTTCAAGCAGATCCACTTGTCGAACAGGAAACTATGGATATTCAACCAAATAGACAGAAGTGCAATAAGAGATTCACGTGAAGGCAGAGGAATAAGAAGAGAATGAAAGAAGAAGAGGAGTTGCATGAATCGAGGGAGTAACTCTAGAAAGAAAAAGAGTTGCGCCAATAGGAGAAGGAAGTGCAACATCAGCAGTTTTAGTAGGGGCCACATCACAGGTAGACAGAAGAAGCAGTGCCCATACAAGTAGTTGATTCATCTGAATAGTTGGCATCAGTCCAACATGGTGAACCATGGCAGGGGAAATAATTTTCTCACAAGGTAGAACAGGTGCTTGAATAATGGATGCAAACATGGATCAGTAGGAGTTGGAACAGGATACCAACCTCATGCCTCACCACAAATAGGTCGACTCACCTACTTCATTGCATCCTGATGATGAGAAAGTATCAAATGACCAAGGGGGCACTTAGATCCTTGGTGGTCAGCAGGAAGTAGATATGCACAACATCTCCTTCGATGAATCTCATCACCTAGTTATGTAGTCTCAGAGAGTACCGACTTCGGAGGACCAAACATCCCCTACACAAGTTGAAGAACAAGTGATTGTTACTGATGTGCACAAGCATCTAGCTGCATTGGTTGATGAAACTAGAGTGTATGCCAAAGCCACTAGCTCAAGTGTTAATTTCCTCATAGTTGAGAATGAGCGAATGGTGAAGGAACTATAGGTGGCCAAGCAAGGAGGAGACTTGGTGACAATATCTTCTTGAGCCAAACTGAAGAAGGCAATACAAGATGAAGTACTGTCCTTGGATATAGTTATGCAAGCATTTTACTCCAAGTTTGGCACCATGCACCAAGCAGTCATCCATCTCCACAGCTAGCAGCACTGATGTGCAAGAAGAGCACACATCTTGAAGAACATACATGTTGTTGTTGATAACATGTAAGCATGGAAGATGAAGTACAAGGGAGCCCTTCTTCACTTGCCAAAGATGATGAAGGCCAATGCGGTCGAGCTGCAAGCATGTATGCGGAGTTAGATTTGGAACTATGAAGACCTACCACAACTCATCACTATCATATAAGCTTCCCATGCACAAGTATTTAAGAGCATGGATGTTATAGTGAACACACGCATGACCCCATCAATTAGGAATCTCACCGAGGTGAAGACAAAGAAGCTGGTCTAACAGGATCTTGACTCGTACTTTGACGAGTTGATGTGCACCACCACCAACCCAAAATTGCCTATTAGTGCAAACATCATGTGTAAGTACGTTGTTGGTCCGACCACATTAAAGATAATGATTTGCATGCTCTCAGATGAGTTGGATAGAGGAGCTCAAGCAGTGTGCCCAGATGTTATGGAGGCAACGTTTAGGTTTCAAATGGATGTCACATCAGAACGCATGGACACTATCAATGACTACCAATTTTGGCATCAATATGTCACTATTGATTAGCATGAGGATGTCAAGCAGTTGGACTTCTATGGTTGTCTAAGTCCGAATGATGTCTAGTTTGGCTTGTTCAAGCCATTTTTCACATGGGTACATGAGCATTGTAATGTTAAGTCATGTCAAGTGTAAGTCAAGTCTCAATAGTGGATGTAACAATCATAGAGTAGGTGAAGAGTCATGAGGGTAGTTGAATGGTGGCAAAGGGCAATGTCAAGGGTCACCCCACCCTTTGCTATAAATAGTCCCTCATAACTCATTGTATAGGCTTTTGGTCAGCCAATCTTCTACTAAGTATATCTTTAAGAGGGCTTGGATAGTATTGTAATGCACCTTGGCTTCTCCACTGCATGAAGCTAGTACATCTCTTTGGAGGAGTAGGCGGATGTGGCTATAACGTTCCATTGTTGGGGCTAGCAGGTTTACATGGATGTATTATATGATTGAGACTTACACTTCTTTATATAATAAGAGCCAACACATTTTCATGCATATGTTTTTATTGTAGTTAGATTTCTCTAGTTGCCTTAATGATATATGTTCTTTTACTTACATACTTGTGTATGAACTGATTCCCATGCAATTATTTGAATCTTGTTATTAATGTGTTCTATATGTTGCTAATGATGTAACCATCCTTGTCGACTGCTTTGCCAGACATCAGACAAACCTTTCACATGAACCTTGTTGTAACAACTATCGCACTCGTCTCAGACTGATCCATGAGTGCTATACATGTTATCTTACCTTGTATGATGTGACTGCTGCATTCGAGTGGACTGCTCTGCTAAACATTGTGCATGTCCTTTTGTGTTGTGTGTTCCTAGCCAAGTTGGGACTGATCCCTTTCAACCTAGAACTCACCTTCACCTTCTTCTCCCTTCAAAGTGTTAGAACCTCTCATACACCTTCCTTCATTCACTGCAACAATCACACCCTTACTATTGACATAGTTATCTTACTTGCCTCTATGTGACATCATGGTCAAGGCATTACCTTATGATCAATTGCTAGGACTCCTACATGAAAGGGTCTAAGGTCTAATTGGGACTTCTTACCGTGGAGATCCAATTGACATGTTGGCAGGTCCAGCACCATTAACATTTCTGGCACTAGAAGGAGGGCTGATGACAAGCTATGCCCTCTCATCTAGTTTTGAACCTTTTCATATCTTTCATGGAGTCTTGCACTCTTATTCCCCTTAGGTGTTTTTCAAATCGTGAAGATGTCTCCATCTCGGGGAAGCTTTTCAATCTCTTTTCCACTCACACGTATGATGGTCAAGGCAAAGTGGCCCGGCCTGAACACTTACATAACTTTCTTTCCATTATTCATGAGGAAGGTGAGTTTTCTGATGAACAGGTTGGTCTACTACTTGCATACACACTTTGCGAATCTCCATTTTGTTGGGTGCTCAGCTTAATGACTAATACCGTGCACTCATTTAAGCACTTTTGTGATCTTATTGAAGACATGTTCTATCATTTTTATCTAGACCATCTTGACTGGAAACTGTTACAACAATGGAGGGCTCTGCATGAATCCATTATTGATTTTTGGAAGTGCTTCCATGACTTGCAGTTTCAAGATCAGAGAAGCCAAAAGAAATTTGCTTATCTTTGGGATTGGTTCGAGTATTGCCTTAAGAAATATGTTTGTTGCAAGAGGAAGCTTGATATCAAGCCTCGCTCCACATTCTTCATTGATGGAATTGCGCAATCTCATGTGGGAGCAGGCACTGTCTCAACTGACTGTCCACCTTCATCTCATTCAACAGCTCCACCACTGCCCAGTGATGTTGAGGATCATGCTCACACACTTGTTCATCCTTCACACTCTCCCAACATCACTCCACTCAATTTTCACACAAATTTGGTTGTGAGTCCTTCAAGTTTTCATATGCATTCTTTTCTTCGACCTTTGTCTTCTCACTCAGGTGTTCCTCTGGATGATTCTGTCTTGTGTTCATCCATTCTAGACTCCTCACTTGTTGTGAACAAGGAACAACCCACTGATGGAGTTGGTGTTGCACAACCAACATGTGTTGTCATTCATGAAGAGTATGAGTGGGAGCTTGAACATCAACACTCGATGAAGGATGACTCCCTTTTGTTCGATTCCCCTCTGTTCTTTCCTAACCTCATTGGTGAACCTGCCATCCATGATTTTGCATGTGTGTCTTTGTCCATGGGTGCACCCATTATTGATCACTCACAGGACTCACTAGATGTTAGTCTATCATTCAACAATTGAGAGGATATGTTAGTCATTGAAAATTCACTTGATCCTTCATCTATCTTTTTTCCAGAAACACAGAGGATGAGTTTGTTCACTTTTCATCTACCCCTTTGTTCGATTCATCTAATCATGTGGATGCCGAAGAATTCATTGATTTTTCTGATCGTGGTGGTCATGATCCATTTGCTTCCATTTTTTATCACAATCATGAATCTATCACAATTGATCTTTCGAATCCAATAGTGTATGATGATCTACCTGATGATGAAGTTGAGATACCCAAGACTGTCAAGGCACTTCAGCCCAAGCTAATGGTTATGTTGGGCCCTCGCTCTCTTCGGGTTAGTCTCACTTCTGATCATGAAACTGTTCAATCACCCAAGGCTCCTCATCGCTCATCTGTATGCATTAAAGATCCTTCTCACTCACAGATCACACATCCTCCACTCGAACTGCATCATCCCATTGTTAATGCATTGGAGATTATTACATTGGAAGTACTCGTGCACAACGTAAGTCATATTTCTTTCTTTCATTTGCTTGCATGTCTGTTGGGTGTAGGAATTGCACTTAATCAAACTCCTCAACACTTAATTGTCAACTCGGGGGTTTCGTAAACTTAGAGACGAAGCACAGGCAGTTCCAGAAGTGGTATGAACTTTTCATGTTCCTAATCCTACTTCTTAAAGCAAATGCTTGCAAAATCAGATAGAAAACAATCGTAAAGGAAATTGACACCAAAGCAACTCTAGTGCTCGAATGTAAAAGAACAATTTGCAAGTAAATAAAGTAAATGAGTTTTCACAAAACTAAAAAAATCTTAAATGCTGGAATGAAATTCTATGTTCATCTTTAGATGGATGGCTAATATTCTAACAAGTGGGCCCTTACAGTGACCTATTTTCCTCTTGATCTTCCTTCTACACAAACAACCTGTTCTTGCACTATTGCAATCTGTTTGCACTAGTGCAGGTAGAGTGTCTCTGTGTAAAAGTATATTTGATATCCTTTCCTTAGGATTTATGTCTTAGTAAAGGTGCTCTAAGCTTTAGGGTTTAGATCACTCTGTTTCTGTGACCAGAGGCCAACTCTTGCACCGAGGAAGAGTTTCCTTCACCCAATTTCCAACTTACTTTTGAAAGGACTGAAAGATGTGCTGAAAAAGAATCGTAACTGAAAATGAAATCCTGAAGTAAATTATCTGTGGAAAATAAATGCTTTAATTAATTAAATCCTGCAATGAAAGTAAACTTCATGAAACGAAAGAAACTCAAAGGAATCAAGACCATAGTCTAAGTGATCTACATGTGTCAACTAACTTTTGTAATCCACTCAAAGTGTTTATGTTCTTTGTTCATAAGACCAAAATGCAAGTATAACATGTTTATGATAAATTCATGCAATTGTTCTCAGGTATTTTGGAGACATACTGATAATGCTAAAGACAATTAATTAAGTTAACAGTTCATTTGCTTGCAAAATAACTAGAAATAATATGCAGGAAAGTAATTCAATGTTTGCTGCAAAATGAAGAACTGAACCAAAGTGCAGGTAGCCGCATGCACTGGTGTAGGAAAGAGCTTCCTGCACGATCCAAGTGAAAGTGAATTGAGACAAGTATTGAGAGTAAAGAAAATGCAAGAAACGAATTTCATAAACAAAATAAACTCAGCTAACTCCCAAAGCCACGGATCCATTTCACACTTTAACTACAAAAGAGATTTAAATCAAAATTTCAGAAATAAATATCAAGCTATCACACCACTCAGCTCTGAAAGGAAATATTTACACTATCTTTCTAAATAACATAAGCACAAGGGGTAAACATGCTGGGTTGGCCGAGCCCTAGCCAACCAGCTCGTTTCCCATCTAAGGAATGAAAAGGCTCATCACTCAACTATGCATCAAAGATAAATTAAACACTATGTATGAAAATCATGGAGAATTTCTTATATTACTCGATTCAGCAAATGTACATAACAGTGCAAGTCCATCCCCAGAGCTGAGGCGATACCCAGATTACATGAAAATTAAATTATAGTCGATGGTTCACTAGCTAGTCCTACCTATGATATATACCTTATAAATCCTTTTGGCCTTAGCCGTTTTCCACTAATTACAAACATTTTCTTATTCAAGCCTTTTGGCGAAACAGACTAACAAATGAAATTACAAAATCAGCCAACAGTTATAATGGAACATATATCTCTCTTGGCCATAGACTAAATTTGGAAAACATTACCTGATTGTGTGCCACCGGTATCCTTCTTTAGTTCATCAGTAGCTAAACTTGAAGTCAAGCATCAAACCCATCCTTGTGGAAAGATTTGGCTCATAGAAATCTCGGACAGTCCTTGTGGCAATGCAGGAATCTACCTCCACTAGTCATACTTACTCATATGTTAATACTAAGTTCATCAATTACTTCTAGGAGATTAACCTAAGTTACGAGAGGTACGTAATAGGCATGCAATCCATATAAAAATGATTAATGAATCACTTTAATAAATCTTAATGTAAAATACGAAGCATGTGCAGGAATAGGTAGTTATCTTTGACTAGTGCAGGAAAGAGAGGTTATGTTGAGATAAAACAGAGGTTAAAATGGGGTAGAAAATAAGGAAATTTGGGACACCAACAATTCCATAGTCAAGAGTGTGCTTATGCTTCAAAGTTGCCCGTAGTGTCACACAGCACCATGGTAAGTCCACAGACTACCCGTCATGCACATCCACTCACTTATGTCCCGTGGGCACTTTGAAACAAGAAGTGTGGTTGTTTTCATTGTTATATATTTCTTGCTTACTGGTTTGCATCACTGGGTTGATCGTGGACCAAGCCTTCACCAACATGGGTCTACCAATGTTCCGGTGGCTGCATTAGAAGTATCACTTCACGTGATCAGGCCCATGCACCATTAATGTAGGAGTAGGAGTAGAGTTTGCTTTCAGTTGCTTGCTTGCATGCTTGTTTGCTTATATGCTTTGTTTGCTTGCTTGTTTGCTTATTTGTTGGCTTACTTGCTTTGCTTTCACTTTCACTTCTGCTTTTGCTTTTCTTTTATGTTTGCTAGCTCATTTTTTTTGTTCGTAGGTTAGTCTTGCATGAAACGATGTATGACTCTTGAAGCAAGCTGGGTAAAGTACAAGAGGGATTGTACAACTATTATTGCTTGGTTATCTATCATCTTGCCTCTGTGTGATGAGATTGTTACTTTTATTCTATGATACATCGAAGGAAATACATATTGTTCGAAGTGAACCTTGGTGAAAACACAATGCTTGCACACTAACTAGTGTCACCTTCTCTAGTCAGATGTTTTTTGGTTAACCCTTGTCAGCTCAGTTAAGTAGAGAAAGGTGAGGGGGAAAACCTTAATAGGCACGTCAGAGATACAATAAACTAATTCTCTATTGGAACAACCTCTTCTACTCTCAATAAGTTGGGATCCCTCTTCCACCTCTGAAATGAATAAGTTCTATGCACAATGAAAATGAAAATGAAAAGTTAAAAAAAAAAAATTAAAAAAAATGGATAAGGCGAAAAAAGAGAAAGGCTTCTTGCACAGGGTGGTGATGCAAGTAACTCCGCTGGGGTACTGACCATGTTCGCTGGTAGTGAAGCCATGCTTATTTTCCTATGTGACTCCACTGTGGTACATTCTAGGCCTGTTGGCTGTGGAGCAACACCAGAGATGAAACTAAGACTCTAACGACTATATTGCTTGTGCACCTATATACCCCTCAACCCCAATCAAAACAATTGTGTTGCCTTGGCATGGAATGTGTGTCAATCAACCAAGGGCTTGGCAGATGTTGCATATTACAATCAAGTTACTATGAAACCAACATGAGCTAAGAAATGAACAATACTTCTAGAGGTGTAAGACTTGTGTTTCGCAAATAAGGTCTATGCAGAGAGCTGGAGTTCTACCAGTGTGTCACCAAGTATTGTAGTGGCTACAAGCACCCTCCAAAGATTTTCCTTACCCTGTTTTGGAGCCTCTCTAACAACCTTACACATCACTTTGTCTTGCTTCTTCAAGTACTTAAGCTTCAGTGTCTTCCTCACACAAAGGTAGCTTGTCGATCATAGTTGATCCATTCCCCTCACATGCTGCTCACCCAGACTTGGTCCAACTGTAGGCTAATAAGCTTCCCATTGAAAATTATGCATTTTTGGAGGGCAATCAGCCTTCCCTCCAAGAATTTTGCAATCCTCTCTGACAGCTTGCTGGGCTCCAAGATTGCACAATCCTGCCAGCCAACCCTCCCAGTAGGATTTGCACAAATTTTCCCAGCAAGAGGCTGCTCAGCCTAGGATTTGTGCAAATTTGGGTAGTAGTTAGCTTCTCTACCCAGAAATTGCACAAATCTCTTGGGCAGTTAGCCCAGCTCCTAGCCAGGAATGCACATTTTTCCCAAGTAGTTGAGCACTTGCATGCATGGACAATCTGGTTGACCAGTTCCACTTGGGACTGAGGAAACTTAACTTGCATGCATGCATGACTTGGTCTTCAGGGAATAGCAAGAGGAAACATGCAAAAAGTATCCCATGATTTAGGGAGATATTTTTAGCAGTCAGGGGTTACATGCAAAGTTGTTATAGAAGATTCCCTCCAAGTGTTGCTCTTTCCTAGATTTTTGGCATGCACGTCATGGGACGAAAATTATTTATTTGACACATCAAAGCTCATTCATTCACATTGATCATGGAGCTCTTACATCCCATAGCACATCCAAGACTCTTAGACATATCCAGCTCAGCTATTCATGTGTAAGTGGCCTCAACTTGTCTATTTCAACATTTTTGTCTCTTTTTGTGTATTTGCTTGTGTGAGTTTTGTTTGCTTGATTTGTTTGAATGCCTACTACCATTTAAATGTATTATAGCATGTCCTAGTTTTATTTCAGTTTCCATTGATATCTCACTACTCTCACATGCATGAAATTTTTTTGCACGAATGTTTGCCCAACTGACGAACGACCTCACCAACATGCATGTTGATATGTTTGTTGAATCTTTCATTAATGTTTTGAAAGTAATGGCAATCACTTCTACTATCACTTAGTGTCACCTGCATTTTACTGTCTTAGCTGCTTTCAGTTGCCCATTGACGAGTCGAGCCAACTTTGGCCCAGGCTCTGCCTTCACCAATGTGCATTGCGCAATCTTGAGAAGTAAGGCTCACCTTCCTCTCTAGAAATGTGCTTTCTTGCCCAGTACTAGCCTCTAGGACTATTTTGTACATTTATGGAGGACAATGGCTACTTGGTCGAAGAAATTGTACAAATTTGTCCCTAGGCTAGTAGTCCTTCCCAGTTGGAATTACACATTGCACAATTCAAGCAGCTAGTTGCCTAAATGGATTATGCATTTCATTGATTCAACAGCTAGTCTTAACTCCTAGACATCGCACACTTCCTTTTGTGCAGTTCTAGCTTCCAGTCACCTAGTGTCCCAGTAAAATTTGCGCAATCTTACTCATTCGTTTCACAGGTATGTGTTGTGTCCTTTCTCGGATTTGCTTTGTTTCCACGGACACATTCTTTTTCCATGCATGCTGCTTGTTTCCAGATCTTTTAGGTGTTCATCTATCTTAATGGCTTCTAAGAAAATAGGATCTTAGGATGCTGATGGTATTGCAGCTAGAGCAGTAACTAAATAGGTGTCTTCTGGTCTGTCAATCTACGAAGATACAAAGCTCTATCTAAACAAGGACATCAAACTGAAGTGGCAAGAGGTTAATGAAGCATTCACAGGCACTTTTGGGAAGTCCTCGAAGACTATCAAGTGTACATGAACATTTACAAGTCCAGCTTGTACCGGATTGCATGAAGATACCCTATGTTTGCATGCGCGGACATGATTCATTGGATCGTCTCTCACAATGACCTTGAGACGATGACATTGAGTAGTGTGAGTGGGACAAAGCTTTCAACCTTCTGGGCATGATATTATGATGAGATGTATCAGATGTTAGAGCCCACGACTGTCATCAGTCCTCCATTCAGGTTACCCAGCACCAGAGGTAACTTCAGAAAGATTCTGAAGGATTGGGTAAAGGAGCCAACTCATTTTAGGATGACACTCAAATAGATGTACAAGACAAAGATATTAAGGAAGGCATACCAATACTTTTTCATATTCACATGTTGATTGAGTGGCCAACTAAGCATTGTAACCTTTCCTCAGAGTTGGGAGATAGCATTGGACCAATTGGCTAGAGAAGGAAGACCATGCAACTGATATGGCATAATGGCTCACTAGTTGAAGGAACAAATCACAAAGGCTCAACAATCACCTAATGGTATGCATGAAGAGATTTATATGTCCACTTACATCCTATATGCACTTTGTGCCTGACATGAGTTCCCAGGCTTGGAGTGGGCATGGTCAATGACGAAGACTATTGTGAATACATATTTCAAGTTGTTGTCCTAATGTAGTTTCAGGGGAGTAATCATACATCTGTCCAACCATTTTGTCACCGTAGTGTATAGGTTGATGCTCGAACAAGATCCACCCTACATGTCAAAGGAAGAAATGGAAGCATTGTTAGGCATTGTAGATTGGTATGCCTCACTGTCCAACACTTTCATCAAAATGTTTAGTGCGGAGAAGCATCCACATGTTCTACTAATGTTTGCCATTGATGTACTTGTCATGCAGGAAGTGGTGTGCCATATCTCAGTAGGATTGATAGCTAGACTTCAACAGAGGAAGAAGGCACCTTGGCCCACTCTTCCATTTTGGGTTGGGTTATATTAGATTTGGAGTATCAAGCAAGCAGATGTCGAAGCAAATCAAATGAAGAAGTACCTGTTTGACCTCCAAAGCTTCAAGCCATATGACCCACATTGCATTGTGAAGGATCATTTCATGAGAATTGAATTCAACTGGATCCATGGGGCATTTCATCTAGCCGAGGAAGACTAATGGAGGTATTGCTACAATTCCTCCGGACCCAATGAATAGGTTAGCTTTGTCATTGAGTGGTTAGCAAAGCAACATGAAGTGGATTCATGGAGAGTGCCAAAAATAGCAACAATAGTAGAAGCAGTAAAGCGAAGCATACTTGTGCGTGATAAAGGGAAGAGGAAGATTATCGATTGCATGGAGGAAGAGCAAAGGTGCATGTTTCGAGCAAATCCACTTGTGGAACAAGAAGCTATGGCTATTCAGGAAAAGAGGCAGCAACGCGACAAGCGAATCATGGGAAGGTAGAGGGATAAGAAGAGAATTGAAGAAGTAGATAAGGAGTTGCATATACTGAGGGAGAAACTCTGGAAAGAACAAGAGTTGTGCTAATAGGAGAAGGAAGCATAGCAGCAACAATTTCATCAAGGGGTGCATCATGTGCAGACAGATGAAGCAGTGCCCGTAAAAGTAGTAGATTCATCTGAACAACTGGCATCAAGTGAACAAGGTAAACCATTGCAGGGGAAAGACTTTGCTCATGAGATAGAACAGGCGCTTAAATAGTTGCATGCAAACATGGAGCAACAAGAGTTAGAATAGGATAGTGACCTTATGCCTCACCACAAAGAGGTTGAATCACATGCTTCATTGCATCTTGATGTTGAGCAAGTCTCAAATGACCAAGGGGTCACTGAGATCCTTGCTAGTCAAATGGAAGCAGAGATGCACATCTCCTTCGACAAATCTCATCATAGAGTTGTGCAATCTCAGAGAGTACTAACTCCGAAGGATCAAACATCTCCTAAACAAGTTGAAGAAAATGTGATCGTGACTGATGTGCACAAGCATCCAACTACTTTGGGCGATGAAATTAGAGTGAATGCTGAAGCCACTAACTCAAGTGTTTTTTTTCCTCATATTTGAGAATGAGCGAATGTCAAAGGAAATATAGGTGGCCAAGCAAGAAGGAGACTTGCAGACAATATCCGCTTGAGCCGAACTGAAGAAGACAATACGAGATGAAGTATTGTCCTTGGATACAGCTATGCAAGCATTGTACTCCAAGTTTGGTATCATGCACCAAGCAGTCATCCATCTCCACAGATGGTAGCAGCGATGTGTGAGAAGAGCACACATTTTAAAGAAAATACATGTTGTTGTTGATAACATGCAAGCATGGAAAATGAAGTACAAGGGATCCCTGCTTCACTTGCCGAAGATGATCAAGGCCAATGCAGTCGAGCTGCAAGCATGTATCCAGAGTCAAATCCAGAACTATGAAGACCTACCGCAACTCATCACTAGCATATAGGCTTCCCATGCACAATTATTCAAGAGCATGGATGTTATAGTGCACACCCATGCAATCCCATCACTTGGGACTCTCACCCAAGTGAAGACAAAGAAGCAAGTCTGATAGGAGCTTGACTCATACTTTGACGAGTTGATGCGCTCTGTCACCACCCCAAAATTGTCATTCAGTGCAGACATCATGCTCAAGTACGTTGCTGGTGTTAGCCTCCTGCTCATAGCAGGTGCTCATCTTTCATGATTGACATTTTTACATGCCAAATATGTCATGCTTTGCAGGCTGCAATGTTCCATATTTTCTATTGAGGCCAAAGAGGTGTCCATGAGAGTGTGCTAGCCTAAGTGCCTCTGTTGTATTCCAATTTTTGATGAGTTATTTCATTTTTGAAGAATTTTCAGTTAAAGGGAGGTCCAGATAGCTTAATCTTGGTCTCCCTAGGTTTCAATTTCCTGTTGTAGAATATAGAGAATCATTATCTGTCTAAACAGTTTAAGCGTGGTAGATTAATAGCTAGGTAGAGAATAAGGGTGCTCAACAGCCTAACTTGAGCCCCTGGATGAAATAAGTATAGATGTAGATAGGAGGCCAGTTAAAAGAAAAAAGTTGAAAAGCTGGGTTTACTAATTCAAGTGCACCCAAACCAAAAGAAGAAAAAATGTTAGGTGTATTAGGCTGGGTAGGTAGTTTGAGGTTGCAGAAACAGATTGGTAATAACTTGTGGTTTTGTCAAGAAGGACCCATATCACTTATGGCATTAGCACCATGGCAGTTGTTTAGTGGTACAACAAGGATGCATGACTAACTCCCCCTTCTTCTTGTTTCCCAAATCACTTACTAACATCCCCTTGAGGACCTTGGGATCTGCCCAATCAGTCCTGTTTTCACTCCATCCTTGTCCAAAAACCTAGTTGACATCTGAGTGGACTAAGTGAAAAGAAGCCACATTTCTTGTGTAAAATCAATCTTTAAACAATCCATCATTTCCCTTACATTTCCACTCCACCAAGTCATACTAACTCCTAACTTTATTATTTAGCTCCCTAAATCATTTTCCCTACCCCTATTCTACAAAAAACTATATAAAAATCGCAAAAATATTACATATCCCACCCTATAGCACTATAGCTATGTAACATGGTTTGGGAGATATTGGTCCATTTAAGACTAATATAAACCCTTCTACGTCTTAAACCCGGAGTTACTTTAACCCCTGGTTAAAGTAATAACCCTGGTCCCCCTCTTTCATCTACAAACCTAACCCTCCCCCTCCACCTGCATTCTTAACCGGCACACATAACCCACAGACCCTAATGAAAAACCCACTTTCCTAAAGTTTTACCCCCCGCCGAAGTTAAATAATTAAAAAAGGTGCCATGGGCCCCCTCCCTATCCTTCCGCCGCCTTACCTATCCCACTAACCGTCCGATTGCCCACGCCCTAAGATCTATAGTGGGCGGGTCTTCTTCCCCCCGAACCTGTCGATGGTTAGTACCCGGGAGATGGCCAGTTTTCCCATCGTACTCCCGCCACGCGTCGCCCTCCCGGTTGTGGCGGAGCCCCCTCCTCCGAAACCGCTTATGCGCAAAAGTGGTGTGCCTAAAACTGGATACCGCTTTCCCCCTGCTTGACGTAAGCACCATGTCACCCTACCACGTCACCCTACCACTTCCCCCTTGCGTGACGTAAGCACCACGTCACCCTGCTACGTCACCCTACTGCGTCACCCTACCATGTCACCCTGCCACATCACCCTTCCGCATCACCCTACCGCGTCATCCGCCATACTGGGTCCCACTGCTGACATCACCCGCCATACCACTGACATCATGCTGACATCATCCGCCGAAAGAAAAGCGCGCAAAGGCGAAATTGATGCTTAGGAGGCCTGGAATCAAAATCTGAGGCAGGCCAAAATGGAAAGCCTTAGTTTGCAGTAGTTATTTTTGCCTCGAAAGGGTAGAAAAGGGGCGATTTGATAGTTTTAAGCATATCAGAGGAAAGAGGAAGCCCAGATTCAATTAAAGAGTATCAGTGAAGCGGCAAAGAGTATCAGATCGACAATAAGAAAACGGTGAAGCCACCTAAGGCTCTCAGATCACAATGAATGCACATTAAAGCCACTCAAGAGCAGTGGAACAGAGACCAATGCGCAGTTATGATGAATGGCCAGTGCATAACAGCAAAAGACAGATAGCCCCATTTTTTGAAGCAGCTGCCCCCAGCGCAGCATTAGATAGATATTTTTTCATTACTTGCAAGAGAAGTTAGGTTAACTGCATTTATTTCCTCAAATCTTCTAGTAGATCCCTTTTGTAGATATTTTGCCATAGATACAACCCTGAACAATGTAATAAGGGTTGGTGGGTTGTTTGGTTGATCTCTCATTTGAGACCTATGCTGTAAATATTAAGAACTTCTGTAATCAAAGATTGCCGAAATGTCTGCATCTGAACTGGCTGGTTGTGCTTTTGATGGCTAAAGAACTTGGTATGGAATTCTCATGCTTGCTCACGGTTCAATAAGTCTTTCCTCCCTTCGTTTGTCAATTTATACATAGTTGTAGCATCTATATATCATAATCTAAGTTGCAGGAAGAAAGAATAGATCAGAACTAGTTTTCATGCCCTCTGTGCTAAATTCTTGTAACTTTTCTATGTTTTCCTCTGAATTAGTGATGAATATGCATTCTTAATTGCACATGTTTAAGCTATTTCCTTCACTATATGAATGCTGTCTAGGAATTCTTCATTGCCCTATTCAGCTTTCATCCACTTTCCGTCTTTGGCTGAATGAGGGATCCTTAATTGCCTCCCATCCCCTGACCTCCATTTCATCCCTGTTCCAGCATAAATCATTGCGCCATGTGTAGCTATCCTGCTCCATATTCCCCTCTTCTACCGAAGAAAACACACCCTTCAGTTCACATTCATTGACTCCATGCCCAATGGTTTGAACTTCTTACACTTTGCATGCCAACTCTATTTGATTAGATCAACCATCCCATCATACCAAATCAAAACCCATGTGCATCATATCTAGCCTAAAATCATTCCTTAAACAAAGCTAAATCCCAAAGAGAGAGCGCTCTCTGACTGCTGGTAGGCTAGGACCTACAGTCCAAAGCTTGGTTTGTGTTTACCTCGACCGTATTCCCTTAGGAGTCAAAGGGAACAACCTGAGTGATAACATAATGGCGACTCCAATGGGGAAATCATCTGTTCATCACCCTAAATCCCCATTTTTTATCAGTTCGCCTTTCGAATAAATCTTAAACTTGTTTTGAAAAATCCTAAAAAATCAAAAAATCTCAAAAATCTCAAAATATTTTGTTTCCTATTGCATATTTAGTCCTGATCTGTGTGGTGGATAGAGATCAGGCCCTTCAAAGTTAATTTACTTATCCACCTGGCGACTCCACATAATCCTCATAATAAAGACTCCACTGGAGAAATTAACCCAAGAGAAATATATGAGCAGATCAGGCTTTTGACCTGGATTACTATCCAAGAGGTCATGTTCTTTCTCTTCCATAAAATGTTGCTATGTATATTGTATTTTAAAAATGATTTTAAATTAGATTTTCATGATTTGCCTTTTGAAAATGTTTTTGAAAAACCTCCTTGCACATTCTAACAACAACCTTTAAATGCTGCTGAAAATCATCATACAGCTAAGGAGGAAACAAATGTCAAAGCCAATCATTCTATCCTTGTTCATATCGAGCCCATTCAGCCAATCCCTGTACAACATCCCATGCCTCATAAGGTTCCTGACAGATATAAATCTCTTGTTTTGCCTCCCGTCCTTAATCCTCTGCCCAAAAATCATCCTGAGCATCTCCCAAGATTTGATGGAGAAAATGGTATTACTGCGCAAAAACATATCCAAGCCTTTGAAGACTATCTTAATATATTTGAAGTGGAGGACGAGGATGTTAGTATCAGGCTGTTTGCCCTTTCTTTGCAAAGCGAAGTTAGGACTTGGTTTAAAGCATTTCCTGAGGCTAGCATTTCTAATCTTCAGCAGTTTTCCAAGCTCTTCCTTGATAGATGGATGAACAAATTTAGTTTCCTCTTGCTCATTGAAGAATATAATCAGTTAAAAAGGCTTCCCAATGAATCTATTCAGCAATTTTTTAGTCGATTCAATCAATTTTATCATTCTCTGCCTTTGAATATTAGACCTCCTCCTGATTTAGCTCTATTGCATTATCCAAGAGCTTTTGACCCAGAAATATAATTCCGTTTAAGAGAAAGGAGCCCATCCACTATGAAACAAATGCAGGATAAGGTAGTGGACATAGAGGCAAATCTGAAGATCAGGGAAGAAAAGCGCAAAGTAGAGCAAGAAGAAAAACTTCATGGTTTGTTACAAAGGTCAGAGGAAATGATCACAATGAAAGTGGAATGTTTAGAGCACCAGAACACATCTGTTTTGCAAGAGGAAAGTAATGACATTCATGAACAAACCTACCACAAAACAGATTACATATTTGTACATCCATACATGATGGAGCAGTCTCCTGATATACTATATGAATATAACAGCTTCTCTTCTTTCAACTGCTTGCCAAAATACGATGAGTATGATGATGATGATGAGCCTAATGACCAAATCAGCCTTGCAGAGGAGTCAGAGCCCATTTTGGCAGAAAGCACAGTTCAGGATCAGCAACCCAAAATCAATGATCAAGGTGCCTATCTCATCTATGAAGTAAAGGAGGAAAGCACAGAAAATTTTGATTTCAGCGAAGGAACTTTACCTTTCTGTGTGGATTCTTTTCAATTTATTAAGGAGAACTATCATGCAGCTAATAAGAAAATATCAGCAAGTGTTGATATTGATCATTTGGAGGAAAACCAAATCATTGTTCAAAATATATTGCCTCTAGTCTTGCAGCCCCAAAGAGCCATCGAATATCAGATTGAGGAAGATTCGAAAGCAGCTGTTTGTGACCAAGTGATCCAAGTGGATCCCCTGCCTCTTTGTGTTCAGCCATCTAAGTTTTTCGAAGAAGAAGAGGAGCAGCCTGCACAGATCAGTCAAGGGCCATATGAGCATGTTTGTAATAAATTGCAAATATCATTTCATGGTGTATATGATTCATGTTCTGACAGGGTGTATGATGAAGTAAATAAGTGCTCTTCTCCATTAGCAAGTTGTGAGCCTCAATATCAAAATGTTGATGATCTCCCTATTCCAAGGCATGATAGTGATCCCAAACTTTTGTATAGTTCTTCAACTCAGCCCAACAATAATGTATATATGTTGCGGGACCCTTTTGTACAGTTTCTTGTTTCAACAAAGAAGGTCAGCAGTTATCTGATTTTCTCAAAGATTAACAAATCCATATCAGATTGCAAGATCTCAGTTTTTCTCGCCAGCAAGTACAAGCAGCAAAGCTCCTTCATGCTTATAATACTTAATTGGCTGCACTGGCTATTTCATTTCACCAAACAGCAAAGTAAGTGTTGATTAGAGTTGGTAGGTAGGATTTTAGTTTTCTGTTTGGATAGCAAGCTTGCTGCAGTTGAAGTCTGAAGTGAAGGCCCTAAGCTCTTCAAGTCTGCTGTCGTGTTCATAAATAAAGCAGCCAGCAAAGGTAAGTTTTGCAGAGTACAACAACAATTGAAGATCAAGGCATTATGACCTGTTGTTCTTGACTTTTCGCAAGAAAAAGCCATCCCCAAGTGGAGCCACTGTTAGCCTCCTGCTCATAGCAGGTGTTCATCTTTCATGATTGACATTTTTACATGCCAAATATGTCACGCTTTGTAGGCTGCAATGTTCCATATTTGCTATCGTGGCCAAAGAGGTGTCCATGAGAGTGTGCTAGCCTAAGTGCCTCTGCTATATTCCAATTTTTGATGAGTTATTCCATTTTTGAAGAATTTTCAGTTAAAGGGAGGTCCAAATAGCTTAATCTTGGTCTCCATAGGTTTCAATTTCCTGTTGTAGAATATAGAGAATCATTATCTGTCCAAACAATTTAAGCTTGGCAGATTACTAGCTAGGTAGAGAATAAGGGTGCTCAACAGCCTAACCTGAGCCCTTGGATAAAATAAGTATAGATGTAGATAGGGGGCCAGTTAAAAGAAAAAAGTTGAAAAGCTAGGTTTGCTAATTCAAGTGCACCCAAACCAAAAGAAGAAAAAATGTTAGGTGTATTAGGCTGGGTAGGTAGTTTGAGGTTGCAGAAACAGATTTGTAATCACTTGTGGTTTTGTCAGGAAGGACTCATATCACTTATGGTATTGGCACCATGGTAGTTGTTTGGTGGTACAAAAAGGATGCATGACTAACTCCCCCTTCTTCTTCTTTCCCAAATCACTTACTAACATCCCCTTGAGGACCTTGGGATCTGCCCAATCAGTCTCGTTTTCACTCCATCCTTGTCAAAAAACCAAGTTGACATCTGAGTGGACTAAGTGAAAAGAAGCCACATTTCTTGTGTAAAATAAATCTTTACACAATCCATCATTTCCCTTACATTTCCACTCCACCAAGTCGTACTAACTCCTAACTTTATTATTTAGCTCCCTAAATCATTTTCCCTAACCCTATTCTACAAAAAACTATATAAAAGTCCCAAAAATATTACATATCCCACCCTATAGCACTATAGCAATGTAACATGGTTTGGGAGATATTGGCCCATTCGGGACTAATATAAACCCTTCTACGTCTTAAACCCAGAGTTACTTTAACCCCTGGTTAAAGTAATAACCCTGGTCCCCCTCTTTCATCTACAAACCCAACTCTCCCCCTCCACCTGCATTGTTAACCGGTGCACATAACCCGCAGACCCTAATGAAAAACCCACTTTCCTAAAGTTTTCCCCCCGCCGAAGTTAAATAATTAAAAAAGGCACCGTGGGCCCCCTACCTATCCTTCCGCTGCCTTACCTATCCCGCCAGCCGTCCGATTGCCCGCGCACTAAGATCTACGGTGGGCGGGTCTTCTTCCCCCCGAACCTGTCGATGGTTAGCGCCCGGGAGATGGGCAGTTTTCTCATCGTACTCCCGCCACGCGTCGCCCTCCCGACTGTGGTGGAGCCCCGTCCTCCGAAACTGCTTCTCCGCAAAAGCGGTGCGCCTAAAACCGGATACCGCTTCGCCCCCGCGTGACGTAAGCACCACGTCACCCTACCACGTGACCCTACCGCTTCCCCCTTGCGTGACGTAAGCACCACGTCACCCTGCTGCGTCACCCTGCCACGTCACCCTGCCACGTCACCTTGGCGCGTCACCCTACCATGTCATCCGCCGTATTGGGTCCCACTGTTGACGTCATGCTGATGTCACCCGCCGTACCACTGACATCATGCTGACATCATCCGCCGAAAGAAAAGCGCACAAAGGCGAAATTGATGCTTAGGAGGCCTGGAATCAAAATCTGAGGCAGGCCAAAATGGAAAGCCTTAGTTTGCAACAGTTATTTTTGCCTCGAAAGGGTAGAAAAGGGGTGATTTGATAGTTTTAAGCATATCAGAGGAAAGAGGAAGCCCAGATTCAATTAAAGAGTATCAGTGAAGCGGAAAAGAGTATCAGATCGACAATAAGAAAGCGGTGAAGCCACCTAAGGCTCTTAGATCACAGTGAATGCACATTAAAGCCACTCAAGAGCAGTGGAACAGAGACCAATGCGCAGTTATGATGAATGGCCAACGCATAATAGCAAAAGATAGATAGCCTCATCTTTTGAAGCAGCTACCCCCAGCGCAGCATTAGATAGATATTTTTTCATTACTTGCAAGAGAAGTTAGGTTAACTGCATTTATTTCCTCAGATCTTCTAGCAGATCTTTTTTGTAGATATTTTGCCTATAAATACAACCCTGAACAATGCAATAAGGGTTTGTGGCTTGTTTGGTTGATCTCTCATTTGAGACCTGTGCTATAAATATTAAGAACTTCTGTAATCAAAGATTGTTGGAATGTCTGGATCTGAACTGGCTGGTTGTGCTTTTGATGGCTAAAGAACTTGGTATGGAATTCTCGTGCTTGCTCACGGTTCAATAAGTCTTTCCTCCCTCTGTTTGTCAATTTATACATAGCTGTACCATCTATATATCATAATCTAAGTTGCAGGAAGAAAGAATAGATCAGAACTGGTTTTCATGCCCTCTGTGCTCAATTCTTGTAACTTTTCTATGTTTTCCTCTGAATTAGTGATGAATATGCATTCTTAATTGCACATGTTTAAGCTATTTCCTTCATTATATGAATGCTGTCTAGGAATTCTTCATTGCCCTATTCAGCTTTCATCCACTTTCCCTCTTTGGCTGGATGAGAGATCCTTAATTGCCTCCCATCCCCTGACCTCCATTTCATCCCTGTTCCAGCATAAATCATTGTGCCATGTGTAGCTATCCTGCTCCATATTCCCCTCTTCTACCAAAGAAAACACACCCTTCAGTTCACATTCATTGACTCCATGCCCAATGGTTTGAACTTCTTACACTTTGCATGCCAACTCTATTTGATTAGATCAACCATCCCATCATACCAAATCAAAACCCATGTGCATCATATCTAGCCTAAAATCATTCCTTAAAAAAAGCTAAATCCCAAAGAGAGAGCCCTCTCTGACTACTGGTAGGCTAGGACCTGCAGTCCAAAGCTTGGTTTGTGGTTACCTCGGCCGTATTCCCTTAGGCGTCAAAGGGAACAACCTGAGTGATAATAGCTGGTCCATCCACATTGAAGACAGTGATGCACATGCGCTCAGATGAGTTGGACATAGGAGCCTGAGCAGTGTACCCAGATGATATGGAGGCAAGGTTCTGGTTTCAAATGGATGTCACTGCAAAACACACGTACACTATCAAGGACTACTAATCTTGGCATCAATATGTCACTGTTGATTAGCATGAGGATGTTGAGAAGTTGGACTTCTATGGTTGTCTAAGTTTGTGTGATGTCTAGTTTGGCTTGTTCAAGCACTTGTTCACATCGGTACATGTGCATTGTCATGTTTACTCATGTCAAGTGTAAGTCGAGTCTCAATAGTGGATGTAACAGTGATAGAGTAGGTGAAGAGTCATGATGTTACCGGGAATAGTGTCCACTCGGATACTGCTATTCCCACTAAGATTGGTGGCTATCTTAGAAACAAACAAGTAAATTCTACTTTCGCTTTCCTTTATGAAAATATATAGGAGTGGAACAAAGGAGACCAACCTTAGTCTTGCACTTGATTTCCTCTCCTTCCTAATAGAGCTTTGCCGCCTCTGCTTTGTCTACCCAGCTTCAAAGAGCACCTGTGGAGTCACAGCAACATAATACTATCGAAGAACAAAGATCTATATCCATAAATAACACAGGACCAGATGTGTGTTAACCATACAAATGCATATATAATGAAACATACAAGAATATGGAGGAAAACTTGAATAGCTTTATT
>APFE031309161.1:2698-14055 GCA_000404065.3 Pinus taeda | reverse complement strand
AGTTCTAATTGGGACTTCTTACTAGGGAGATCCCCTTGACATGTTGGCAAGTCCAGCACCGTCAACAAGTAGATTAGCTTAGATGCTCCTGTAAAGTTCAAGGTCGTATAGTCTTCAAAAAGTCCTTTCTAATGATATATGTAACTCTGCAAAACACCTAGGTGATTAAGAGATATTCTTACTTAAAGATTGGTAATTTATAGGGTTCAAAGGATAGGGTTCCAAGTGTTTTGGTTCCACATACAACTAAGGCTTTTTGGTTCCACATATAGCGAAATAATAGACCCCCTTGGTTAACTGCTTAACAAGGTGGGGGGGGTCTGCAATTAATGTGGACTGTATAATTAACAAGGTCAAAGATCACTTGTGAGAACACCTTAAGGAGGGAGGATAAAGTTTAATGCCCACAAATGAAAAATAGTGTTCCCCCCAAATTAATGGTCGAAAAGGAATGGGGGCTCTACAATTGAATCACTACTGCCAATTGTTCGTGCACTAAGATGACTATTAAAAGTGACCTTAATACCTAAATTATTTATCAAACTAGGCTAAGTCTATTTATTTCAAGAGTGTTTAACATTTTCTATGCAAGTGAATTTAGAGGTTAATTCAGAATGAACTGATATAGAATCATTGCAATAATTAAGATCTAATTCTTGAAGTTCAATCCAAAACAAATCTAAAGGCAAACCTTAAAGCATTTACAAATCCATTTTAATTTATTGTGAAGAAAATTGAATCTGATTGTAAGTAAAAGGAATCACTCTTAGCAAATCTAACTAGTATCCACAATAATTCATTTAGCAAGAAAGAAAGCTACAACAAATGAACAACAAACAACTATTCAAGATTTTAACTGAAATTAGACAACTGTAAACTCAAGATCTCTGATAACACTACTTCAGAAGGAACAACAATCAAATACTTCAACTAATATGATAAATGCATCAATGATTAACACACAAATGTAAACATAGCAATATCTAGAATCTAATTTGAATGGAAAAGGTAAATCATAAATATCAATACTCACAACAATCGAAATAATCCTAGTTTCATGAAATAACAAGAATAAATAATTGCGAGAGTAAATGAAAATAAGTATGGCACAAGACAAAGAAGTAAATATCCTATCGACTGGGCCCAAAGTCTCCAGTAGTCACTGCTGAAAGACACTCAAAATTCGATTAAGTAAAACACGATCTTTCTCATTAAATTCAATAATAAAGATACAACATCACCGTAGTGAGAATACTCTGTGTCAAAAGTGAATAGTTACAATCTCCAAATTCCTAGCTAGTTGTTCTATTTTGCCTTTTGTCTTTATATAATCCATGAGAGACAAACATATAGAAGAAAATCCTTAGGATCAAGAGATCCTAAGGATTTCGCAACCGATAATCATATTTTATTACAAAATAGACTCGCTTCTCCGGGTCTTCTGCTAGTCTTCATGATCGAAACATTGCCCTTTTTCTTTTCTTGGTCACTATTGTTCTATTGTTTGAACAACAATTGTTCAATTCATATTCCTACATATAAAAATAGAAAAAGTCAACTTTTATGCCCAAAATTACACAAGTCATTAATGATTTCCTTTATTCGGTTTCTACACTTGTTTCTTCTAAATTATTTTCTAAATTGAAGATAAACATATAAATATGAATAATTAATTAAGCTAATATGAGGATAAAACATACCTTTTCTACAGCCCAACATACTCCCCTGCTTACATTTTTACATGTCCTCATGCCGTAAGATGATTGACGTGCAATTTTGTTAAAGAATAGGTAGGATAAAATTCTTCCTTATATAGCCTAAAACCATTTTTTTGTTTAATTATTGCAAAATATTTGTTTACAGGGTAATCTAGCAAATCATAATCACAGTAATACCCTTTAGGTGGGTACCAAATAATAGGAAATCTATAACAACATCCTATCCAGGCAGGACTCATGCCTAGGACTATATTGTTGTACATGATTAAGCAAGAAGCAACAACTTTAAATTTTCCATACCCAAATGTTTCCTAGTTTTTGACATTGTTAGTGGAAGCTTCCCAAATTTTCCTTGCTGCAAAGAAATCTTCCTCCTTAATGTCATAAAAATATTTTCTTCCTACCTGTATAATATCTATATGGAGTGGTCCCAATTTAGCCACGACCTTGTATTGTTTCATAAAACTTTTATGTTGGACAGATAGGTGTAAGAGTTTCATGGGTTCTCCTCTGACCCATAAATCTATACCATGTTTCCTTTTCTGAAAAGTGTTATAGGCTTTAGCCCATTTAACCTGATTCGTAGCAAAAGAGAGGAAAGCTTGGAATTCAATGTCGCAAATGAAGGGGCTAGGATTAGTATCCAATTCATCCTCCAAGAAGAAATTGTGCAGGTATAATTCACATAGAAGGCGTTGTACCTGCACATTTTGTTCCTTAAAAGAATGAAAAAGACTAGAGTGGTCTTGAATTCTACTGACTTACCAACCCTAACAACTTTAAATTTCAGCAATAGGTACCTTTCCAACAAGAATAACACATAATTCGTGGCAGGTGACTGGCAAGAAAAAGCATCAGAGTAAAGAGAACAAATAGTTTCAATTTGTCCCTTGGCATTCTGAAGCTTGGCTTGTTCTTTCTCTAATTTCTTCTACTCAGATTTGAAGCTGGAAAAAGTCTCATCTTCTATTACAATAAGTTCATCGAATTTCTTCCGAAACTCCTAGTGTACCTGTAATGGTACTACTTCTTCCTTATGTTGAGACAACTCCTATTGGGTATTTTTTAATTCATTCTGCAATTTCATGATAACAAGTTCCATTACCAATGGAACATAGTGAGGGTTTTCCTTTATCCGAGTTTCACTATCATGTGTTATCACCGAATCAGTTTGAACAACAATTTTGATTGTTTCTCGAGACATACAACAATCTGCCTAGGAATTCTCCTCAAAATCGGTTTGGACAACATCTATGGTAGGAAAGTCCATTTGGGTCTCCATTGAGAAAACAAAAGGACTTTCAATCTCAATATTAACTTCTTCTTTTAACCACTCTCTCAATTGTTTGACTATTTTCTTCTGTTTCATATATTTCTTAATTAGCTTCCTCAATCTGTTCTTGTATGATTTCTTCTTTGTGGGGTTTCTATTTGGATATGGCACCATTATGTTTATTTCTAGTTCATAAGGAGTTGTGCCAATATTAGTGTTATGTTCCAATGGAACAGTATCTCCCGATTGATTCTCGACTTCAAGGTATTATTCTACAGGGGCTTCTTTCTCAGGGGACTCCAATGGAACAATATCTCCTGAGTGATTTTCATCTTCAAGGTCTTCTTCTATATGGGATCCTATCTCAAGGGACTCCAACGGAATAGTGTCTCATAGTTGATGTTCATCCTCAAATGTTTCTTCTGCATGGGCCTCTTTCTCAGGGGACTCTAATGGAATAGTGCCTCCTAGTTGATTCTTGTCCTCAAGGGTTTCTTCTGCATGGGTCTCTTTCTCAGGGGACTCCATGGAACAATGTCTCTTGGTTGATTCTCATCCTCAAAGGTTTCTTCTACATGGGCCTCTTCCTCAAGGGACTCATTCATAGAGGGAACTAATTCCCTATGATCCTCCAAATTATTAGCAGATGGAAAAGTTTCAGTATGGCTAGAACTACCGTTAGAGATGGACTAGTTAAGGGAATGATTTTTCCCTACAGAGTTTCCAGATGGGTCCCTTTCTTCACAGTATGTACACATATTCTCCAATACTCGAGCCATTTCTTCCTCATATTCCTATAGAAAATCATCTTCGGGAATTAGAGAGAGTATATGAGATGACCCTGCTTCTTCTGTTGGAATTGGGCTGTGCTACTATGATGTTATCCTTGTAGAACATCTATGTTTCGCTGGCCCAGAGGCCAAAGAAGGATTCCTTCTTTTTCTTTCCTTTTTTTGACCTACTACCTTCACTCTATGTTGTTCAGTCTCTGTGTCATCCATGCTTCCATCATCTATCCTTGTTTGTGCATCTGGGTTTCCTTCTAGTGGGGTTAAGGTAGGATTTACATGGTTATACCAAGTTAATTGCTGCTGGGCCAATCCATGAATAATGATTAACTTAATCATACCATGATGGTTGATGACAAAATGTGGGTCTTTAGCCTTCCTAACCCGACTAGCAACGTCATGCAATAAGTAATTTAATTAGAATGGCAAATTAACCATAATTTTCTTCTTAAGAATGGCTAACAATTTGAGTTTTCAAGGCTTTACCACATCTTGACATCTGTCACAGGTGATGTACATCTAAACAATGGTCACCAATTCCTGTCAGGGTTGCTTTAAAGATGTGGGGTGAATCCCTTTGCCTTTGCATACCAATTGTTCATCTAGGTCTTGGAATACTGCAACTGCGTCATGTAGGAGAACATGCTTATCATTCCATCTTCTGCCTTCTGCTAGAAGTCTAGATACATCAGCTATAACTACTTCAGAAACTGTTATATTTCTGCCCTTCAGTATTGTAATATTGTACATACCTTTGATTTTTAAAAATGTATTCCCAAATTAAAAAATGTAAAGAGGGTATGTCATAAAACAATAATCAAAGGACAAAAAGAAACAAAGATCAAGAAAGTGAAAAATATGAACCCCACAAAAAGAGATAAAAATAGATCATGAAAGTGTGAAAATTCAAATTCCACTACTATTTTACATTTTCTGCAAATAATGATTATGTGTAGCTTGTTTAAAATACCATAATCCATGATAAGTCAAATAGCTTAATCTTGAATTTTCATGCTTTAAATTTAATGTTGATAGATAGAGAATAAAGATCTAGCCAAACAGGGTAATCTTGGAAGATCAATAGTTAAAATAAAGAATGATAAGGAGCTCATCAGCTTAATCTGAGCCATTGGAAGATATAAGGTTAGAAATAGATAGTTTGTTTTATAAAAGAAAAGGAAAGAAAATGGTTTTCTAGCCTAAATGCACCCAAATAAGTAAAAAAAAAAAAAAATGTTAGGGTAAGTAATGGGTAAGTAGAAGAAAGGCTGCTGAAGTATAAAGTTGATTGGACAAACACAAATTTATCATGCTTAATCATATGTTTCAATGTGCATGAGCAATTGAGAAAGAAAAGACAGAGGTTTACAAGTTGATTTAATTGAATCCCCCTCATTCATTTCATCTCTATACTTACTAATTTCCCCATCCACAAGTATGTTCTAGTACTAAAAATCCTTCAAGTAATAAAGGCTCAAAGCATTTCTGTAACTTTTGGTGGGACCAGACCCTTAGCTTAATGACTTATGGACATCAAGTGTTAGAATTCCCTTCATAAAGGTCATTTCCCTTCATTACCCTAATAAAACCCCTTTTCCTAAGGTTAAACTCCATTTGCCTATGAAAAGCAAAAAACCCCATGTTAAATTCCATTTCACTCAAAATACCCACAAAAAGAGTTTATCCTAAGTGTATGCAAAGGAAAAGCGCAAATATTACATTATACTTAGTATTATTTTCATTCCACTCATTTCAGTTCATATTAATTTCTAACTTAATAATATAGCTCTTGATATACCCTTTTTCCTCATATATAAATAAATCCACGTATATATTACCCCTACCCTTAGTTGAACTATAAACTATATTTTTACCCTATCCCCCCGACAAAACCCTCTTAGCTCACCAATTCTCTATAAAATTAAGATAATCCCTTTGTTAACCTTGTCTGGTCATTTAATCTTATGTTTAACTCTAAAATAATCACAAACCACCATTAACTAAAGCCCCCCCCCAAAAAACCTTTGCCCATTTCATCCATTGTAATCTATCACTTGACTGCCATCCGAATGTCAGCACCCAGATAAAGTGGTACTTCCTGGATCCCCGTCTTCTATGTATCAAGCATTAAGGTAGAATGGGTGACCTCACCAAAATACCACCTCCTCGATAAAGTAGTGTGATGGCTTGGGAAACCACCTCCATGCCCAACCCAAAAAACCGGCCACTATTCATTTGTAATTCGCCCACCAAAAAATTACCATTGTTCAATAAAAAGCCCAAGAAGCCCTATTTGGCCTTTTTCAATTAATTTCTTTGTAAAATCCCTGTAAGCCATTGCGACACCTTCAAATGCTGAAATTGCCAATTGACCTCAATTTCACTCCTGAAGAAGTTGCAGAGACCCCAATCAAGCTCGCAGTCCATACCAGAGCCCATTCAAACTTCTATAGTTGTCAAGAACACCAATTTGAAGTTATTTCACCCAAATTCTAGGTATTTTGAGAAAAAACTAGAATGACCCTCTCATTTGAAGATATACAGTAAAAGTTAAAAGGTTACAGTGAAAGTCAGAAAAGCACAGTAAAAGGAAAAAGATAAATCAGCCAGATGGAAGAGTATTAGTAAAAGTGTATCAAATTGAAAAATCAAAGAGAATAAACGTAGCCAGCGGGAAGACAAACAACATGGAAGATAGTTACAAAGCATACAGATAAAATAAATTCATGTCAAAGTGAAGATAGATGAAAAAAAAAGCAATCAAGGTAAATAGTAAAAGTAAACATGGAGGCATTAAGGGTTAAACATAGATGAAGACACTTTCATTAGAAACAATGAATGTTATCCAAAGTAAAGGTAAAAATAGTTAAAAGAAAATTAAGGTTAAAAGATGAAATCAAAGCAGGAATGGTACATTTTCCAGAAATTTCTTGTTTAAGTCATAATTGTGTAGAAACTATTGTGGCCAATCCAAGATGTATTTTGAGAAACTGGAGGAGGTTTGTGTTACTAAATGGCCAATCGACAGAAATGTATCTAACTTTTTACACAAGTATTACAAAAAGGGAGATAAATGCATATCCTCACAGCCTATTTTTCAGACTGTGCAAAGTCCCGTTTTTGACATCTTTTTACGGAGAATATTGTCAACCGATGGAGTTACATTTTTGGAAACTAAAAGAGGTTTATCTCAATAACATACTTATATAAAATAACCTCTTTCATGTTTTACATATCTATCTCAGATTGAGATATACATAGGTATCACTAGACCCTAATTTTGTGGAATTTATGGGGTAGAATGCACAAACGAAGGAGGTAGTTAGTGGCTTGGAAGCCTCATCATCAATTAAGAGTTTCTATCAAATTTGAATTTCTCTTCTTTATCACCATCAATCCATAAATATAGTTCCAAATAGATTCGTTAGTTTTGAGTGTCCTTTATTTAAGTTCTATTAATGTAAAATAGTTTGAGATGTTTGTAAAACCAATCTTGATATTTTTTCAAGATATTTCATTTTATAATTTGTATAAATACTTTTTCATTCGAAGTATTTTGTGGGGATTCTATTAGACATTTCTATAGACTTTTTTATCAGAAAACCCAGAAGGCTATTCTATCATTCGCTGAGCTAGCAAGCTGGATTGATAAATAAAGATCAGATACTTCCAAGGATTCATGTGTTGAGCGAATATCAGACAATAATTTTCATGTGCTATTGCTATTTTTCTCAAAGTTATTCATAATATTTAATGTATTTCTCGATCTAAATGATATAAATTCAATAATACTTAAGAAAATTTTCAATTACACTATGTCTTAACAACTATACATTTAAATGTTTTCTGCTGATATCTAAATTAAAGAATTCTTTAATTGCACTTTGTTTTAGATTGATTTGTTGAATATCTAGGTTAAAGGATTCTTAATTGCCCTTTATCTTGATTATCCCTTCATTCTTCATTCATTATCCGTGTCTGAGAACCCTTAACTACTATCTCACCCCGAGTGAAACCCTTTCACCCCTCTATCTCAAAGATATGAAAAAACACTCTGCTATCTTGCCCTTGGAACATTACCTTTAGTGAGTTAATCCAGTTTTTCTTCCTTATTGTTTGACTCCATAGCCCAATGGTCTAAAAGACATCATTTTATCCATTTGTATAAGCAGATCCTAGCACCCAATCTCAAATACAAATCAAAAACCCCTTGAACAATCAAAACTAGCCTAAAAGCACCTTAGCTAAAACAAAGTTAAATTTTAAAGAGAGAGCCCTCTATGAGCATCAGGAAAGCTAGGTCCTGATCTCCAAAAGCGGTTTGTGGTTACCTTTGGTTTTTCTTTTTTTTTTTAACTTCGAAAGAATTATCAGAGTGATAACACATCCATCCTATATATTTTGTAAGAATTCAAGTGTTATTTCATTCTAGAATCCTTGTAATTTGGCTAGGTACTGAAGCCAACCGGTATGCTCAAGAATTTCGCAATCTTGTTTTGTTACTAGGAGTATTGTAGGTTCACTGGGATAGCTTTTCCTCCCATGGTTTTTGTTTCTCAGTTGTTGGTTCACTTTGCACTTTTACATGCACTTTCTCACAATTTCACAGTTTGGAACAACACAATAAACCATATACAAACTTTAAAGTTATTAAAAGAGCAATGACATTGATTTAAAGTTATTATTAATAGGCAATGATGTTGTTTTTCATATCAATAGTTTTTGGCACAACTTAATAATTAATTCACATGCTATCCATAATGCTTACTTTTCTCCCTCCAATTATAAAATAATTTAATAATCATTACACACGCTATTCATAATGCAGACCTTCCCCCCTTCAATCAGAAAAGGGTGTCCATGACCATAAAGCATGGGAAAAAGGGAAAGGGCGTTGGGGATTCGTAGATACAGCTGGACAACAATCAGAGCGGCGTAAATATGGTAGAAAATAGTCACAGCAATATAGGTCACAAATATTTGAAATGACCACAAATGGAATAAAACAGAGAATGGATCATTATGTGAAGAGATATTTGCCTGAGGTAGAAAAAACGTGACGAAAGTATGACCAACAATAAATGATAACAACTTCTGGTATCGAATGATCAAACAGTATTGATATAATGTACATAAAAGTATAGTTTACCATGCATGTTGGTTAATTTAGTTATAAATGTTGATCAAATGGTAAATTCACCTTTAGAAATGAACCAGTAGGAAATAATGGGATAAAGAATAATTTGCAATGTAACATAGAACTTCAGTGCCCCAAGTAGAGCCACTACTGCCAACAGGCATTCATAGCCTTGACAGGGTTTCTTTTTAACCAAAAAATGAGCCATATTCCTCCATTTAGTATTTAGATGGTTTTCTTTTTTTATTGCTATAAAGAGACCACTATGCTAGCATGGTAACTAGATAATTATAGTGCCATTCATTAGGATATAACAAAGTGATCAGGTTAGCTCGTGATGAGACCTCATGTCCTTCTAATAGTTTTCACTATCTAGAAGGTCATTACCCTAGTGTGGTGGCCATAATGGAATGTCACTTGTTACACCCTTATGATCATGGTCGGCTAACTCGTGATGAGACCCCCTATCCTCTTTAAGAAGATTTGTATTGTATTTTTGTATTTCCATATTTTCATATTTTTATTGTAAAGGGAGGGAGGCTCATTTACTCCTTAAGAGTTAGGGATGGCGTGAGAAGTAGAAAAAATGCAAATGAAAGTTATGATTTTATCCCTATATCATCATACCAAAGGGAATTATCAATTTAAATTGTGAAAGATAAACCAACATGGTGTTAAGGTAGTGAATCATTTTATGATATGTCCAAAGAGAAGATATTCAGTCAGTCATTATATAGTTGAACTAGGCCAATTTCGGAATAAAGATAACCATCAAAGGTTTTACAAGTCATAATGGTATTAATATTACTATTTTTTCTTTATTTTGGGTACAAATTCCAAATGCAAAAAAATGGTTTTGATAAGAAAGCATGGGATATAAAAATGGCAGTTTGATTAAAAATGAACAATGATGGAACAATAATTATTGGTCTTAAGAAAAAAAATCACAGCTGTTTGTTCTACCGAACAACAACTATTCAATTGACTGAACAAATGTTGTTCAATTGATTAGCATCAAACGCACAAAAAAGAATCGGAGCTATTCAATTGACTAAACAACAACTGTTCAATTGATTGAACATCAAACACACCAAAAGGAAATTGGATCTGTTCATTCTTTTGAACATTAGCTGTTCAATTGACTCAATAACAATTGTTTAGTTGATTGAACAACAAGAACACCAAAAAGAAATTAGAGTTGTTCAATTGACTGAACAGAAGTTGTTTAATTGATTGAATAGAAGCTATTCAATTGATTGAATAGGAAACACACCAAAAGGAAATTAGAGTTGTTCGTTCTTTCAAACAACCATTAAGTAACACAAGAAAACAAAATGACAATTGTTCAATTGATTGAACAACAACTGTTTAATTGATTTAACATCAATTATTAAACACACCAAAAAAGCAAGAGAAAATCTCTGTATTTACACAATGATTCCTATCTAAAATAAATTACAACAAACCATAAGAAAAAACTATATATACATTATTTACAACAGAAAAGAGATAAATTTTCATGAGAGTAAAGATATCGGGTCATTACTCCCTACAACTAAAATTTCCATAGTGGGATCTAAGAGTCTTTATTTCAAATTCAATAGGAAATATAGGTTCTTTGCCAAATACAAGTTGATATGGAGAATATTCAATAGTATTTCGCCAAGTTGTGCGATAGGCCCACAAGGCCTCTAGCAGTCTAGTAGCCTAGTCCCGCCAATGACGCGAAACCGTCTTGGTTAGAATTTCTTTGATGACCTTACAAGCGCTTTCAACCTACCCATTCTCCTGTGGGTGATATGGGGAAGTGAATCTACAGGTGATGTGGTGGCTCCGTAGAGTGGCTATAATCTTATGTCCTACAAATTCCCCCCCTCCATCTATTATCACTTCCCTGGGTAAACCATACCACACAAATAACTCGAAAAGGAAATTGATTACAATTTCTTTCAATGCTCTTGGAAAATCTACTATTTCTGCCCACTTTGATACATTGTCTGTAGTAACCAGTATGTAGGCCTTTTGGTTTGATGGCAAATGAAATGGGCCAACAAAATTGAATGCCCATCATTCGAAAGTTTCTATTACCATTTGGCACTACAGCAACATTTCGTCAAATTTACCAAGATGACCCATCCTTTGGCAGCTATCACAAGCCTGGACATATTTATTAGCATATTTAAAAATGGTGGGCCAATAATAGCCCATTTATAGTGCCTCGTGCACAGTTCTTTGATGTGCGAAGTGTCCTCCATAGGGCTCGTCATGGCAGGCCTTCAGGATGTCGTACATTTCATCTTCATGAATGCATCTGCGTATGAACATATCTATTAGGCCCCTATACTACTAGTGTAACCCCTTATTGTTATTAGTAAAACCCACTTATTATATTGATGTACCCATGTAGTGCCCATATTGTTACTATTGTGCCCAATAGAAGC
>APFE031309157.1:0-25166 GCA_000404065.3 Pinus taeda | reverse complement strand
GCGTCCAAAAAACATGTGCGAAAATCATGCACAAAACCATAGGTGGGTCCGCCCAACCTAACATAGGGTCCAAAACCTAATTTTTTCGGGGTGCTACCCCGGACCCCATAAAGTGGGGTTACGGGTACCCCTCAAACTCCCTGTTAACTATGTGGAAAGAATATAACACAACCCAACACATAGTTCTAGATACGTATTGAGTCTCAGCGGTTTGTCATGTCTGTTTTCATGCTGTTTTTCTTAATGTTCATGTCTGTTGTGCATCTGTCATTTTTAGCTCTGGGCACCACTGCAATTGCCCTCAGATCTGTATGGAACCGAGTCGAAACAATGTTAATTTTTGGTGAACCCCAATCCTCTGCCGCCCTGCGTGGTGTGCCCCGAGGTTCTGTGGTTGTTTTTTTGGCCAAGCGATTAGTAAGAGGTTTGTCTTTGTCTGCTTAGGCATACTTTTTTGTAATATATGTATTATGATCTAATATAACAAGCTGATTTACAAAAAACAAATAGTGGGCTTCTATGGGGCACAATAGTAACAATATGGGGACTACATGGGTACAACAATATAATAAAGGGGATGTACTAATAACAATAAGGGGTTACACTTGTAGTATAGGGGCCTAACACATTGAAATAAAAATAGAAGCTCACATTAGAAATTGAATAGAATTGAAATAGAATTGAGATGTACACTAAAATCAATGTGTTACAAATTTACATGTACATTAAAATCAATGCATATAAAATCGACCTGAACATGTTAGAAATTGAATAGAATATCAAGTGACATGTTTCTATATCAATTTATAATATTTACAGTAGTCCAGAAATATTAATTTGAAGTTGCATTTGAAATGGAAATTAAAATCATGGCAAGTAGAAATTGATAGTCACAAAAAATTCGATGCACCAAGACTTGAAATAAAAATAGAAATTGACATTGAAAAATCAATAGTTATAGAAATTAAAATTGAAATAGATGTTGACATTTAACTAAAAATTAAAATTAAACTTTTCATTGAATATATATTGATATGTACAAAATTGAATTGAAAATTAAATAGAAAATGGACTTTGAATTGAAATTGAAATAGAAATAAACTGGAGTGTTACGGGTAGAATCACCCTAGGGTCTTGGGTTGAGAACCATAATAGAGCAAAGGGCATACAACATAAAGAGACATGCAAACGTGCAGTCCTAATACTTAAACTACTAAAGTAGGAAGGATAGGTATTACCCAGAGGTCCTATGTTTAAGGTCGTTCTCTTAGGGTCCAAATCCTCCACATCTTCCAGTGCTTTAGAACCCACAACTCATTCAAGCAAAGCATATACAACATCAGTACTATAAAGCATGTTCATGATATATGTGTTAAGTCACATAAGCATGTAAGAAAATAAACATTAACACGAGATTTCATAGGCAAATCATAACATAGATTAATGCATTAAGACCATAAACTTTAGGAACACGACAATGCCTCTTTACTGATTTAAACTAAAGAAAGTATGGAAAAATTAAAAACTAAGTCGTCTGTTGGCTCCAAGCGAAACCGTCCTCTGGATCCGTCCTGCCCAAACCTCAACAATCCTCCTCCATAGGTATACACAAGGATGTCATAAAGGGATGAAGGGCATCTCAAGAAGGAAACACAGGTTTCCTATGACTTGGGAGTGCAGAAGGCATAGGGATTTCTTCAAACTTGATCAGGGATGTAATCAACTATAATATCAATATCTTTTCTTTTCTCCTCCTTTAGGCCTTCCCATGGAGGCCTATTTATGCTTCTTAAAATTAGTTTTTTAGCTGGAAAACAATTAGGCCACAGGCTACAGTAGGTGAGTAACAGGTAAAACTCATAAAATTTGCCCGGATTTAAGGAGAATATATATTTTTTATGTTTTAAAAAATATATATATACGGGTTGGGTATAGATTGACCCACATGTACACGCTCTTTTCACTCGGAAAAACAATGTATGGGATTTAAAACATTGTTTTTTAGAACTTGGACAAAGTATGGAAGGGAAGGGTTGCCCTAGGCCATCATACAGAGCATCAAATCTACCAAGGGTGGTAAATGGTGCTATAACATATGTCTGCCAATATATGAGGTCATGAGGGGTACATGATGGCCAAAATGTATTAAGTGTATAGAAGGAATCATGCCAAGACCTGAGAGGAGTTCACTAGATTTTAGCCTGCCAAGCCAGTGGAAGAGATTAGAAAGAAAGTTGTTGTCTAAGGTGGGCATAGCCATGCTCAAAGATAATAATTCATGTCTTCATATCAAATAAAAAAGTGGATCGAATGTGTATACAAGTATAAAAGGACTGAAAATACATAGTAGATCATCTGATCATATCCATAGAAGTACATGTCTTAATATCACATTTAAAGAGTTGATCAATAATGCTAAAGAAGAAAGAGGATCACTAAAGTCATAAAGCTGATCCAAAAAGTACCAAGTCAAATAGTGGAACAAATGGTACTACACGCAACTCGGGTACCAAATATAGGATGTTGTTGTAATGAACTGCAACATATAAAGCGGATGGTGTCACTGGTAGAAACATGACAGACTGGCAAGTGAACCAACAAATGTTGATGCAAACCTGAGGTCTCCACTGACCATCATGGTACATTTCTACACAATGGGAATAAATGATCTAAAGTCGACCATGTGAAAAATCATTTGATTATCGGTCATTGATGTATACCATTAACAAATGCGAGACTACTCACCAATAATGATGATGAGAGCCAAGGTACCTAGTACAATCTAACAAGTGTGAATAAACGACCTAAAGTCGAACACTTGAAAGAATCTATGAATCAGGAGATAGTGATGTTTTCCCACTGTTGATAGCAAAGGAGTCTGCCACTCATGACTGCCAAATGGACTTTAGACCTTGTTCCTAGAGTAATGAGTTGAAGTCAATGGGAAATGATCTTCTGGAGGGAAGGCATTAAGGCATCCTTCATCAATCTAGCATGAGTGTAACACATAGGCCAATAATGTGGAAGAATCGGATGAAGAAACATGTAGTAACAAAAGTGAAGCACGTTTCTGGCATACACAAGATGTAGCTAGCACACGATAGAAACCCTATGGACCAACGAATAATGAAAGATGACACAAAGTCAAGGAATCCACCAATAGGGTCAAATGGAAACCAAGACACTACACGAATCCCAATGTGTTATAATGAAACCTAACGTTGAACACAAGGGAAACCGCTCAGTCAAAGACCCATGATACTGATCAATGTTGAGCATAAGGGGACCTATCAATAATGAAAATAGGGCTAGATTTTGGCTCTAGGTATACTCTTAGAGCAATTTTTTGTATTCAATAAGAGCAAGGACTATTAGCAAGAATTCAATGGAGACCTTCTCAAACAAATAGGAGAAAAGGACCAAATAGTTGATGTGATAGTGAACATGACTCTGACAACTAGGGATGGTCGACTAAAAATGAGTCAAGAGACACCGTAGAAAGTTTGAATCAGGTTTAATTCCCTTGAACAAAAGCACGACTCAAATGACAATATGGAAGCATATGATAACTTTGTATAAGTTTGTCATGTAAGAGGCACAAACAAACTCTCCATATGACTAGAAGAGATAACCAACGGAGGAGTACTAACTCAATAATAAGGTTAAGGTTCTCCTAAGTCAAACTAAAGCCCATCCCAATGGAGGAAAGACATAATTATGAGTGCTTTGTTCAAGGGTGACATAAGTGACTCTAGCTGTCATCAATCATTGAAGTAATGTCTCGTTCCTGCTCTTTTTAGAATATTTGATTTTTTGTCTTTTTCATATTTAGAAATCCTGAAAAAAATAAAAGAATGCCTATGGTATAATGGAAAGAACGCGTGTCCAAATACAGATGCACTAGTTCCTGGGAGGGGAACATGCCTATGCTCAATGCAAGGTGACGAAACTGGTTAGTGACAGTCAAAGGAACATTCTTTCCATGGGTAAAAGGGTGTTAAGTTGCAGAGGCTAAGTGATTGCAAGGTTTATTTCACAAAATACATGGTCAAAATGTGGATTAAACATAAGTCCAGGTGAAGTCGGCTTGAGGCCAAAAGGTACAAATGGTCAACATGCAATGCAGCAATACAAATCAACGTAAAGCAACCTCTAAGGTATAAAGCTATAAAAATAGTGAAGAAGTAAGAGAATGAATCTTCAATGCACAAGTCATGATAGGACTAAAGAGGACTCTCAAACCTACAAAATATAGCAACATGGGCAACATATGCTAGCGAGGATCTAACTAAGATGCCCATGTAAATTTTGGCTCTACCATCATGTCATGATTTTATATGTCAACAAGTGAAAATAGTTTAATAACCAAGCCATGATGGGTTCAACCCTATGGCCAAAAATATCACATTATGGAGACTAGTGTGCAAAATGCAGCAGTAAATTATATTCCCTAACCTATATCCCAATGAAAAAATGATACCTGACATGGTGGGATTGTAGTCATGGAATCGATGCAGTTTCTCAAAATCTTCAAAGTCTCTTGAAAAAATGACCCATCCCAACACTCCAAAGCCAAAAAGGTCATAAAGCTCAAAATGTTTTTTAGAAAGAAAATGAACTTTAGAAAAAGTAATTTTCATATGTCAACTTATATAAGGACTTTTTGACTCACAATTCTTCATTTGTGTTATGGATTGTAGTCATGGAATCAATGCAGTTTCTCAAAATCTCCAAAGTCTCTTGCAAAAATGACCCATCCCAACACTCCAAGCCAAAAAGGTCATAAAGCTCAAAATGTTTTTTAAAAAGAAAATGAACTTTAGAAAAAGTAATTTTCATATGTCAACTTATATAAGGACTTTTTGACTCACAATTTTTCATTTGTGGTATGAGGAAGTGAGTGAAGGAGTTGTGGAGAAAAAACCCAAGCAAGTTTAATCCATCAAATTCATTTGTTCATTTAGCCTTCAATCCTCCATGTAACCTTCTAATTGATTTTTTGACAAGTTTTACTACTTTTTAAATGTTTTTTGTCGAAAAATTGACCGGGGGAATTTGGTTTGAAAATTATTATCTGCATACACACGTGTTGTACATGGATGAACTGCATATAGGAAATCCCTACATGTGAGTGTGTGAATACTAAACACGTGTGTGTGTGAATTCAAAAATTGAAACACAATTTTTAATTATCTTAAACACTTTTTTTGCAGAATGTCGATTACTTGGCGAGAAAGAGAGCATAGTGCGACTGATAATGAAGTGATGGAATATCCAAATGCATTAGATACCTTACGAGGATGAGGATTATTGAATTTTTTTAAAATGCCAAATATGAAGGCAAATACCAGATTTCTTGAGATGTTAATCCACTACTAGGATCTAGAAGAAGATGCTTTTATTATTGACCAAATGACTTTGAGGATAGAAACAGAGGATATCTATTTCATCGTTGGTCTTTCCTGGAGAGAAGAGAGGGTCAACTCAACAGGAAGAACAAGAGGTATCCTTAGTGTGGAGGACTGCTTATGCATCCACTATCCAGGAAACACAGAGAAGATTGGAACCCAGATTTTGATCAAACATGTAAAGAATCTAGCCCTGAGAATCCTTATTTTTACCATTACTAGAGTAAATGGTCTAGCTTCTCTACATCAAGCTTCTCAAGTTTCGATGAGTTTTGCAGTGGAGTGTCTCACAACATTTTTTTATTGGTGCACACCCCACTTAGCCAATATGAAAAAACATCTTACCTCTATCTAAAAAGTTCAGATAAATAACTTTGGATATGGAACCATCTTGTGTTCCTTTTTCTTTGAGAGAGTGCCAAGGCTTCAAACCAAAGTATAGTCCACCATCAACAGCCCAAGGGATCCACGAATCTGTGGGTTGATCTAATGAAGAGACTAGGGGGCAGTGAGCTCCCTAAAAACACTTTTGATGACAAGTTCTTCCTCTGGTGGGAACAACAAGTCATAGAAATCAAGGACTACCTATATGCTGGCATGGACTTTAGAGGAGATCTAGATCTAATGTTGCCATTGGATGCAGCGTGGTGAGCCATAGATACAATTTTTTTAATTTTTGGATTTTTAAGAATTTTTTGGATTTTTAAGTATAAATGAACTGAAAATATTTTTGATGAGACAAATACCTACAAAATTATTTTGATCATGACACAGATGTTGGACTAGTAAGACTTGAGGATCTACCTTGACACAAGCGTCACAGAAGAGACACAGAAGAAGCCACAATAGAGACTCAGGGGACCCTCCATGTTGTCTAGAGAAAATTGGTGAGATTGACTCACTAGATAAATATGGTAGCTACAGAATACCTTCTAGTGGATATGCAAAGATGCGTTGTTGGATTGCCATGCGACTGGGTGTGCTTTTTCTAATGGGTGGAAAATGCCATCATTTTCTTCCTTACTGCTGACCTTGAGCAAGACCCATAGATGGATGACCAGATATTTTTAGACATGCTTATGGGCATAAGCCCTAATTTTCTAGGATATTTATGTCCCAGTTTTGTATATTATTTTGAACATAAAACTCTATCTATGTATGACGGTTTACCATAATGATCATATATATACATATGACTCTTCGATTAATTTTTATCTTTAATGTGATGAATAATTTATGTCCCAATCTAATGCTCGATTAGTAATAGAATCTACAAATGAATTTTCTGACCATGGAATATGAATAAATGTGATATAAACAAATGATCTCTATAATAAATGCACTCTCAAAAATTGACGATATAAATAAGGATCTCTCACATGATATATGTTATTTAATTGAGATACCACCAGTAGTGAATCCAAGTAAGCTACTAATGAATCAATACCAAGAGATATTTCCTCAGATAGTAAACTAATGACAGTAGTATATTTGGCAACATTATTTGAAGGGGGACTAATACATACATGTTGCAAGTGGAAAAACCCTAGGGTCTTGGGTTGAAAACCCCAATAGAGCAAAGGGCATACAGCATAAAGAAAGACATAAAAAAACAGTCTAAATGCTTAAACTACTGAAGTAGGAAGAAGAGGCATTACCCGGAGGTCCTACGTTCGAGGTCGATCCCACAAGGTCCAAACCCTCTGCTCCTTCTAATTCCTTTAGAACCTATAAATTATCCAAGAAAAGCATATACAACAATAGTAACAGAAATGATGTTCATGATATAGGTGTTAAATCATATAAGCATGTGAGCAAATGAGCATTAACATAAGATATCATATGTAAATCATAACATAGATTAATGCATAAACACAATAAATATCAGGAACAAAACCACATTTATTTATTGATGTAAGCTAAATGAAATGTGGGAGACTACAACATGACTCTTCCTCTAGCTCCAAGTAGAACCATCCTTCGAATCTATCTTGCCCAGGCCTCAACAATCTTCCTCCATTGGTATACATAAGGATGTCATAAAAGGGATGAAGGACATATGAAAGAAGGAAACAAGGGTTTCCTATGACTTTGGAGTGCATAAGGCACAAGGATTTCTTCAGACTTGATCAGGGATGTAATAAACTATAATATCAATATCTAATATTTTCTCCTCCTTTAGGCATTCCCATGGAGGTCTATTTATACTTCTCCAAATTACTTTTTTATTTGGGAAACAATTAGGCCAATAGGTGTGTAACAGGTAAAACTCATAAAATCCACCTGCATTTAAGGAGATTATATATTTTTTAGTGTTTTAACACATACACGTAGGTTTGGTATAGACTAACCTGCATGTACATGCTTTTTATACAAGGAAAAATATCGTATGGGATTTAAAACATTGTTTTTTAGAATTTGGATCAAGTCTGGAAAGGAAGGGTTGCCCTAGGCCATAACCAGAGCATTAAATCTACCAACCATGGTAAATGGTGCTATAAAAATACACCTCTTGAAACCAACAACTAGCTATATGGACAATAGATCACCTAAGCCACGGAAGAAAGGTTCTGGGTGCGTCTACTAGCACCATCGACGATCCCTAGATATATCAAATTGTCCATCAACACATGTCAAAGAAAATCAAAAGTATCGAAATCACTCTGAAACTGATAGCTAGATACGCACAAATATACAATATTTACAATCAAGTAAATGTTAGGCCAAGGCCTAAGCAAAATAATTTTTAAGATAGAGCCCATTTCTGGGCTCTACCAACTCATTTCCCTCAAAATCAATTAACTTATAAGCTCCCTTTTTCATAATCTTTTTGACAATGAAGGGACGGTACCACATAGATTTAACTTGCCTACCCCCAAGTCATCTTTGTCTTGGTCATAGACTAGGAAAATATCACCTTCAAAGAAAACTCTCGGACAAACAACCTTATCATATTGAGCTTTTACTCTCTTTTTATGAGCTTCGTTGGTTATGGTTGCATCTCGATGCTGCTCATCAAGATGCTCCAAATGAACAAGACATTCTTCGATATTAAAAGTATCAGGAAGAAGTTCAATAACTAATTGAAGGGATGGAATTTCACATTCCATAGGAAAAATTGATTCCAACCCATAAACTAGTTGAAAAGGAGTAAAACCAGTGGCAGTCTTGACTGACATTCAATATTCCCAAAGTGTCGAATATAACATAATGTGCCAATTGGACTGAGCTTTGTTAATCGTCCCTTGAAGGATGATTTTTAGGGATTTATTCAGGGCTTCAATCTACCCATTTCCCTGAGGATAATAAGGAGATGAATGCTCCTGCTAGAAACTCAACTTAAGAACCAATTCAGGCATCATCTGATTTTGAAAATGACTACCATGGTCAGGAACACCAAACTAGGAAATGAATTGATTGAAGAGAAATAGAGTTGTTGTTTCACCATCATTATTGAAAGTAGGCATAGCCTCGTCCCACTTAGTAAAGTAGTCTACAACTATGATGATATACTTGTGATTTCCTACAAAAGGCGAATTGCAAGTAGCAAAATCAATACCCCACTTCGTGAATGGACCGACGGTGATAACACAAAAAAGTGGAGCTCAATGCACGGGCATTTTCCAAGTACAAACTTGATAATGGTGGAATCTCTTGAATGCTTCAATACAATCCTTGAAGATCGAAGGCCAAAAGTAACGTGCACACAAACAATTTTGGGTTGTTGCAAGTCTAGATAAATGACCACCATAAGCTCTACTATGGCAATCATTAAGCATAGACTCAGCTTCTTCTAAGTTTAAAGAATGCCTAAGGATAGAATAAACCTCATGATGATATAAAGTAGCACCTATAATAATATAGCTTTTAGCCAGGTGACATAATTTTCTACATTCATCCTTTGAAAAAGTGAACGGAAAATTCGAATTCTAGAGATACATAATAATCTCAACCTAATTGAATCATCTATCTGGGAGTTCGATGAACACCATAAATGGAATGTGGTTATATGTTTGCCCAGATATTCACTAATCTTCCCTTCGAATTTGAATATGTCTGACAAAACTTTGGTTGGAACCAGAGGCCAACTCGGGTTGTATTAGATTAGATCATTAGTCACCTTTGATAGATCTGGCAAGTTTAAAGTTTTCAGGAAAGATAAGCATGGAGGACCTTGAGGATTCTACCTGGTCTGGGCATAATTTCCAACATTTTGAAAAGAATACCCTGGATTTTTGAAGGCACCAGGTTGCTTGAAGTAATTCGTAGAATGACCTGAACTATAAGGAAAACCTTGTGGCTAAGAAAAAATCAGATTTTGTCCAACTCCTGCCAAAAAATTTCTGTATCTATTGAAATTCCCCCCTAGAGAGGTGTTGAATGGAGCAGAGAGCCCTTGGTAATGGTTTTATGCCTTAGCAAAGGGAGAAAAACTCTATAATTAACTCACAGAGGAATACGACATATTGCCTTGTTGGTTGAAAGAGAACTGATTCAGGCTCCCAAGCTGCTAACAACTGGGTTAGTCCATCATTGGAAAGGATTATAACTTTGACCCATATAAGGAAAAGGTATTGATCCTAGAGATGGTTTAGAATTTGGTATATGAACACTCCCAAAAGGGAAACCTTGAAAAGAAGTTGACCTACTTTCCATGGAAATCATAGACGTTGAAGTAGCCAATGGAAAACTTAACAGAACTGAAGGAATTATGCTAGTAGGCATTCCAAAGGGGAAGAACTAGTGTTGGAGGCAAAAGCTTGAGTGCCCCCACTCAAAGATGGAATGGAGGTAGAGAAAAAAGTTGCAGTGCTAGGAGTGATTGAAGGTATCGAAATTGTACCTCCTCCTTGTACTAATAAAGGAATTTGTACACTAGTAGCACTCATAGTTGAAACCATGCTCCCAACAATGGCCATCGAAGGAGACTAGGGATCGAAGGCCTGTGGGTTAGAGTCCCGACATATAATAGAATGTCTAGATAATCGAGAGAGAGAGGAGAAGGAGGATTCAAAGGAGACTCAGGGAGTTCTTCAACCTCTATAACGCCTTCCGATTGGAAAAGGACTCGAGTGTTCCTCAACAAATCTTGACTGCCACCAAGTCTATTTTATGAATCAATATATTGAATTGGAGGATTAATATCCATTTCATCTACTATCACTAACTGGAAATCACCGACATAATTTCTCCTACACCTTCTAGAAGAAGACTCAACAATCATAGGTGAAAGCCCATGAAGCCTCCTAGACCAAAAAACTAGTCGATGAACCACTTTAATTATTTTAATAGAACTAATTAAAGACTCAAAAAATTTGTAAAGCTAGGCCAACTAGCAACAAAGAGCACTCTCTAACAAAGTCTCTAAAAGTTGCAGTCAATCAAGCAACTTCCAAATATTTCCACTCTGGGTGATGAAGACTGTCATCAAAATACAAGAAAGCAAAATCAAGGACCTTACGAATATAGTCTAGGATAATAACAGCCCAGGACCACCAGTGAAGGTGATAGAAAAAGTTATGATGACCTCCAGACAGAAGCCTTTGTCGGTGCAAGCACTAAAGCTTTGCAAGGGTACCCTCCAGAAGTACTAATGAATGTGATGCAATGTCAGCCTCAGGTGTTGCGGGATTCCCCTCTGCAGCCACCTATGTGATCCATAGGAATAGAAACTATGGACACCAGTTCATATCAAAGGTTTGGTGGAACAATCTCGGGGTCGGATCCAACAAGTAGGAAAGAGGGTATCTCTCTTCCTTGTGTTCACTCTCCCTCATTATTGACTCCTAGTCACGTAGCTTTCCCAGTCTCTCTAACAACACTAGATTCCACTCATTATTCAACATCTATGTTTAATAGTTTGAGTGGCATTGGAGGGATCACTCTCCATTCACCTATTCCAAGGCCCTAAAGAGGTAGACTTGTTGGTGTAATTAATGAAAAATTAAAAAATGTTATATTTCTTTTTAATTAAGTGCTTGATTTTAAAGGGTTGTTCTTTAGGTCACAAGTATAATGAGAGTGAAACTTATGGTGTTTTGACACAAAAGAAATCAATAGAAACTTAGTTATATGAAAATGTAGCTATTTTCTTCGATGAAAAGACATTTCTACAAGGTTCAACCAAAAACTTGTATAAGAAAAAAAAAAATCAGAAATGTGCTCCACACACTCAAATCTAACAAAAAGACTAAAAATGCTTATAGTGCAAACTAACCTAATGCAAACTATAATGATGATGCAAGATTCTATGAATTCTCATATAATAAGTAAATTTTTTTCTTCACAAGATCAATAGGCCAACTTGACTACAAGGAAGGCATACATTTTATGAAAATCTTTCCTTGAAACCAAGCAAAACCAACCGAAAAAAGTTCACAGCTGCTCAAAAACAATGAAGAAATGAAAAACAAAACTAAAAGAAAAAGAAAGGCAAGAACTATGTTTTTGTCTTTTTCTTTTTAAAATAACACAAAGAATTTTTTGAGACCACAAAATACTACTAAACTTCAAAGACCAAAAACAAGCGTAAAGGGTCCCAAAATTCGCAAGTTATGCACATCATCTATGTAATGAAACTTGAAAAGATAAAGGAATACAAAATTACATAGATTGATCTGAATAGCAGTACAAAGAACTTTAGAAAACCAAAATAACATCAAAAAAGACTTTAAATATTGCCAATGAGGCATTACAAAACCATGAAAAACAAAATAGGTCAACCAAAAAAGGAAAGCAAAGTAAAGCAATCTAAAAATTGGGTTATAAATAAACTGCAATGAGTTTCTTGTTCCACAAAGTTATAACAACCAAGAACTTCCACAAGAAGCCTTGAACCCAAAGCCCAAACTAAAACCTTACTCAAAAAACAAACCCGAATTTAACTACATTTTTCAACAAGAGGAAGATTAGAAATTGAAAACTTGCAAGAAAGCAAAGTTTACCTGGTAGTGAATGACCAAAAAATAGCAAACACCACCAAGAAACAAGCTTAACTAGGTCAAATATTTTGAAAATTAATTCAAAATAATGTATATGCGACTTCGTAAAAACACAGGAGCCTGTATACGTGACTAAGCCAGAGGTAACCCACATATATGTGAGTCTATTTGAAGAAACTAGCATGCATGCACTACTGTATCCTCTAATAAATGTGTATATAAAAATCAATCAATAAAAGCAAAAAATCCAGGCCTGATCCAAAATATCAGACTTGATGCTCAAGAAGAAAACAACTCACATACACTGTAAATGCAAGAAATCAATCAAACAAGCCCTGATCAAGAAGAAACAACCTAATCTAGGAAAAACAAGAATGTTTTCCCTAATGAAGTCGCCAATTATGTTATGGGTAGAATCACCCTAGGGTCTTGGGTTGAGAACCCCAACAAAGCAGAGGGAGTACAAAATAAAGAGACATGCAAACAGACAATCTTAATACTTAAACTATTGAAGTAGGAAGGATAGGTATTACCCAGAGGTTCTGTGTTTGAGGTCGTTCCCGTAGGGTCCAAACCCTCTACCTCTTCCAATGCTTTAGAACCTGCAATTCATTCCAACAAAGCATGTACAATAACAATAATAGAAATCATGTTCATGATATGGGTGTTAGTTCATATAAACATATAAGAAAATAAGCATTAACATGATATTTCATAGGAAAATCATAACATAGATTAATGCATTAAGACCATAAACCTTAGGAACAATACAACACCTCTTTATTGATGTAAACTAAAGAAAGTATGGAATAACTACAACTTGAGACATCCACCGGCTCCAAGTGAAACCATCCTCCAGAATTATCCTTCCTAGGCCTCAACAATCCTCTTCCATAGGTATACACAAGGATGTCATTAAGGGATGAAGGACATATCAAGAAGGAAACAAAGTTTTCTGTGACTTGGGAGTGTAGAAGGCATAAATATTTCTTCAAACTTGATCACGGATGTAATCAACTATAATATCAATATCTATATTTTCTCCTCCTATAGGCCTTCCCATGGAGGTCTATTTATACTTATCCAAATTAGTTTTTCTGTTGGGAAATAGTTGGCAACGGGCTACAACAGGTGAGTAACAGGTAAAACTCATAAACTCTGCGTGAATTTAAGGAGATTATATATATTTTTAATTTTTTAACACATATACGGGGGTTGGGTATAGACTGACCCATGTGTACACACTCTTTATACATGGAAAAATAGCGTATGGGATTTAAAACGTTTTTTTTTTAGAATTTGGACCAAGTTTGGAAGGGAAGGGTTGCCCTAGGCCATAACACATTGAATCAAATCTATCGAGGGTGGTAAATGGTGCTGTAACATGGAATAGTAATTGAGGTTGATAATAAAGAGAGATTGAAATTGACTTTTTTAATCAAATGAATTACATGAAGAAAGAGCTAACAAGTAGTCAAACAACACACATGTCAAAAGTGTTCATTGAAACTAGGTCGTCATGGTGTTCGTGTACCTCTGAACCGTTTAACAAATCTCACAGTTGACATGTACAATTTTTCCACTTATTAACTAAATCAATTAAATAACTTATGATCATGTATGTAGTGACAAATGTGTATGTCTAAATCTCTCTATTTAAATTTCTAATGTTAAAATGGAGATATAAATAAAATAAGAAATAAAAATAAAAACTTAAATTGACATTGAATAGAATACAAATATAAATTGACATGTACATGGAGGCAATGTCATAGAAATTAACATGTACCATAAAATCAATTCTTTAGAATTTGAATAGAACTGAAATAGAATGAGAAATTGGGTTGTCCACTAAAGTCAATGTATTAAAAATTGACGTTGTACATTAAAATAATTGCATCTAGAATTGACATGTACATCAAAATCAGCATGATAGACATTGAAATAGGAAAGAAATTAAAAATTGAGTAGAATTGAAATGTACAATAAAAACAATGTAACAAATTGAAATGAAAATAGAAACTCACAATGAAATAGAGATAGAAATTGAACTTGATGTGGACACTAAAACAAGCAATTATGTGTATGTATATTGAATAGAATATCAGGGAACATCTTTATGTATCAATTTCTAATATGTAAAAGTCTCTAGTAATATTAAGGTGAAGTTTCACTTGAAATGAACAATAAAATCATGGCGTATAGAAATTGATAGTCACAAATAAAAATAGAAATTGACATTGAAAAATAAGTAGTCATAAAAATTAAAATTGAAATAGATGTTGGCATTTAATTTAAAAATTAAAATTAAAATTTGCATTGAATATAAATATATATGTACAAAATTAAATTGAAAATGAAATAGAAAGTGGAATTTGAAATGAAACCAAAATAGAAATAAATTGAAATAGGAATTGAAGTTGACATTGAAGAGAAACTGAAATTGGTTTCTTTACTAGAATGAGTTATCTAAAGAGATAGTTAATAAATAGTCAAAGAGCACATATGTCAAAAGTATTCATTGAAACTAGGTCATTATGGTGATCTTGTAAATCGGAATCGTTGAAAAAATCCCACAATTGACATGTAGAGCTTTTCCACATATTAACTCAATCAATTAAATAAATTAAGATCATCTATGTAGTGATTAATTTGTATGTCTATATGTCTCTATTTCAATTTCTAATATGTAAATGGATATAGAAATAAAATAAGAAATAAAAATAAAAACTCAAATTTGAAATTGAAATTTAAATTGACATTGATTAGAATGAAAATATAAATTGATGTGTAGATCGAGGCAATGTCTTAGAAATTGACATGTAGACTAAAATCAATGCGTTATAATTTCAATAGAACAAAAATAGAATGAGAAATTGGGATGTCCACTAAAGCCAAGGTATTAGAAATTAACATTGTACGTTAAAATCAATGCATCTAAAAGTGAAATTTACATCGAAATCAAATTGTTAGGCATTGAAATAGAGATATAAGCTCATATTTGAAATTGAATAGAATTCAAATATAATTGAGATTTATGCTAAAATCAATGTGTTAAGAATTTACATGTACATTAAAACAAATGCCTCTAATATTTACATGAACATGTGAGAAATTGAAATGAAATAGAACCTTACATTGAAAAAGAGATAGAAATTAAGCTTGATGTCTACATTAAAACAAATAATTATGTATATATGTATATTGAATAGAATATCAAGCGACATATTTTTGTATCAATTTCTAAAATTTCAAAGAGAGTCCAAAAATATTAAGGTGAAGTTTCATTTCAAATGAGCACTAAAAACATGGCATATAGAAATTGATAGTAAAAAATAATTCGATGCACAGGGCATGAAATAAAATAGAAATTGACATTTAAATTTCGAAATAAACATTGGAATTTAATTGAAAACTATAATTATAATTGGCATTGAATGTAAATTTATCTGTACAAAAATAAATTGAAAATTGAATGGAAAGAGGAATTTAAATTGAAATCGAAATGGAAATAAATTGGAACAAGAATAGAGGTTGACATTGAAGAGAAATTGAAATTCATTTTTTTACTAAAATTAATTATGTGAAGCTAGAGTTAACTAGTCAAAGAGCACACATGTCAAAGTGTTCATTGAAACTAAGTCATATGGTGGTCTCGTACCTCAGAACAGTTGAAAAAATCCCACGGTTGACATGTAGAGTTTTTCCAATTATTAACTCAATCAATTAAATAACTTATGATAATCTATGTGGTGAATACTTTGTATGTATAAATGTCTCTATTTCAATTTTTAATGTGTAAATGGAGATAGAAATAAAATAAGAAAAAAAAAAATTTGAAATTTGAAATTGATATTGACATTGAATAGATTATAAATATAAATTGACATAAACATGTAGGAAATATCTAAGAAAATGACATACATACTAAAATCAATGTGTTAGAATTTGGATAGAACTGAAATAGAATAAGGAATTGAGATTTCAACTAAAGTCAATGTATTAGAAAGTGACACGATACATTAAAATCGACGCATCTAAAATTGATATGTATAGTGAAATCAACATGTTAGACAGAAATAGAAATATAAGCTCACATTAGAAATTGAATATAATTGAAATAGAATTGAGACTTACACTAAAATAATTGTTTTAAAAATTTGCATGTACATTAAAACCATTGCCCTTAAAATTGACATCAACATCTTAGAAATTGAAATGAAAATGAAAGCTCAAATTGAAATAGAGATATAAATTGAGTTTGATGTGTACATTGAAACAAACAATTATGTATATGTATAATGAATGGAATATCAGGTGACATGTTTCTATATCAATTTCTAATTTATAAAAAGAGTCCAAAAATATTAAGGTAAAATTGTATTTGGATTGAACACTAAAATCATGGCTTATAGAAATTGAAAGTCACAAATAATTCAATGCACCAGGAGTTGAAAAAAAATAGAAATTGACATTGAAAAGTAAATAGTCATAGAAATTAAAATTGAAATATAAGTTGAAATTTAATTAAAACTTAAAATTAAAATTGATATTAAATATAAATTGATATGTACAAAATTAAATATAAAATTAAATAGAAAGTGAAATTTGAATTGAAATAGAAATAGAAATAAATTGACAAGAAATTGAGGTTGACATTGAAGAGAAGTTTGAATTGGATTTTTAACTAAAATGAGTTATGCGATGAGAGAGTTAATAAGTAGTCAAAGAGCACATGTGTCAAAAGTGTTAATTGAAACTAGGTTGTTATGGTTATTTCGTACCTCAGAAATCTTGAACGTATCCCATAGTTGACATGTAGAGTTTTTCAACTTATTAACACAATTTATTAAATAACTTAAAATCATCTATGTTGTGATTAATTTGTATGTATAAATGTCTCTATTACAATTTCCAATGTGTAAATGGAAACAGAAATAAAATAGGAAATAAAAATTGAAATTGACGTTAAATCGAATGAAAATTTAAACCGACATGTACAAGCATGCAATGTCTTAGAAATTGACATGAAAACTAAAATAAATTCACTAGAATTTGAATAGAACTAAAATGGAATGAGAAATTGGGATGTCCACTAAAGTCAATGTATTATAAATTCATATTGTATATTAAAATCAACACATTTAAAATTGACATGTACATTGAAATCAAGATGTTAAATAATGAAATTGAAATAGAAGCTCACATTAGAAATTGAATAGAATTGAGATGTACACTAAAATCAATGTGTTTAAAATTTAAATGTACATTAAAACCATTGCATCTAAAATTAACATCAACATGTTAGAAATTGAAATGAAAATAGAAGCTCATATTGAAATAAGGATAGAAATTGAGCTTGATGTGTACGTTGAAAAAAACAATCATATATGTGTATATTTAATATATTATTAGCGAACTAATTTCTGTATCAATTTCTAATATGTAAATGAGTCTAAAAATATTAATGTGAATTTGTGTTTGAAATGAACATTAAAATCATGGTGTATAGAAATTGATAGTCATAAATAATTCGATGCACCGGGACTTGAAATAAAAATAGAAATTGACATTGAAAAATCAATAGTCATATAAATTAAAATTCAAATAGAATTTTACATTTAATTAAAAATTAAAATTAAAATTGGCATCAAATATAAATTTACATATACAAACTTAAACTGAAAATGAAATAGAAAGTGGAATTTGAATTGAAATCGAAATAAAAAGAAACTAGAGTAGGAATTGAGGTTGAGAATGAAGAGAAATTGTTTTTGTTTTTGTTTTTTGTTTTTTGTTTTTTTGTTTGTTTGTTTGTTTGTTTGTTTGTTTTTTTTTTTTTTTTTATTGAAATGGATTATGTGAATAAAGACTTAACAAGTAGTCAAAATACACACATGTTAAACGTGTTCATTGACACTAGATTTTTATGGTGATCTTGTACCTCGAAATCGTTGACAAAATCCCATAGTTGACATGTAACATTTTTCCACTTATTAACCCAATTAATTAAACAACTTATGATCATCTATGTAGTGAGAAATTTTTATCTAGATGTATTTATTTCAATTTCTATTGTATAAATGGAGATAGAAATAAAATAAGGAAAAAATACAAATTAAAATTCGAAATTGAAATTGAGATGTAGATGGAGACAATGTCTTAGAAATTGACATATACACTAAATTCAATGCAATAGAATTTGAATAGAACTAAAATAAAATGAGAAATTGGGATGTCCATAGGTGTCAATGTATTAGAAATTGACAGTGTCCATTAAAATTAGCGCATCCAAAATTGACATGTATAATGAAATCAAGTTGTTCGATATTAAAATAGAAATAGGAGCTCACATTATAAATTAAATAGAATTGAACTAGAATTGAGATGTACACTAAAATAAATGTATTAAAATTTACATGTACATTAAACCGATGGATCTAAATTGACATCGACATGTTAGAAATTGAAATGAAAATAGAAGCTCACACTGAAATAGAGATAGCAATTGAGCTCGATTTGTACACAGAAAATAAACAAATAAATAAATTATGTATATGTATATTGAATAGAATATCAGACGACATGTTTTTGCATCAATTTCTAATATGTAAATGAGTCTATAGATATTGATTTGAAGTTTCATTTGAAATGAGCACTAAATCAAAGTGTATATAAATTGATAGTCACAAATAAATTAATGCACCAAGACGCGAAAAAAATAGAAATTGACATTGAAAAATCATTATTCATAGAAATTAAAATTGAAATAGATGTTGACATTTAATTAAAATTTGCATTGAATATAAATTGATATGTACAAAATTAAATTGGAAATAAAATAGAAAGTGGAATTTGAATTGAAATCAAAATAGAAAGAAACTAGAGTAGGAATTGAGGTTGACATTGAAGAGAAATCGAAATTGGATTTTTAACTGAAATGATTTATGTGATGAGACAGATAATAAGTATTCAAAAAGCACACATGTAAAATTTTTCATTGAAACTAGGTAGTTATGGTGATCTCCTAACTCAGAACCATTGAATATATCCGACAGTTGACATGTAGGGTTTTTCAACTTATTAGCTCCGTTTATTAAATTACTTAAGGTCATCTATGTAGTGATTAATTTGTATATCCATACGTGTCTATTTCAATTTCTAATGTGTAAATGAAGATAAAAAGAAAATAATAATTAAAAATTGAAATTGAAATTGGCATTGAATAGAATGAAAATATAAATTGGCATGTACATGCTCGCAATGTCTTAAAAATTGACATGAACAATAAAACCAATGTGTTAGAATTTTGAATAGAACAAATAGATGAAAAATTGGTATGTCCACTAAAGTCGATTATCTTAGAAATTGACATATTAAAAACGATGCATGGAAAGTTCACATGGTACATCGAAATCAAGCTGTTAGATATTGAAATAGAAATATAAGCTCACACTAGAAATTGAATCGAATTGAAATAGAATTGAGGTGTACACTAAAATAAACATGTCAAAAATTTAAATGTACATTAAAACCAATGCATTGAAAATTGACATCAACATGTTAGAAATTGAAATGAAAATAGAAGCTCAAATTGAAATAGAGATAAAAATTTGCATAGTAAAACAAACAATTATGTATGTGTATATTTAATAGACTATCAGTTGAATATTTATGTATCGATTTCTAATATGTAAAAGAGTCTCATAAATTTTAAGGTCAGTTGTGTTTGAAATGACACTAAAAATTGTGGTGTATAGAAATTGGTATTCACAAATAATTAGAACCACCGGGACTTAAAATAAAAAAATAAAAATTGTATTGAAAAAATTCAATAAATCATAGAAATTAAAATTGAAATAGACTTAGACATTTAATTAAAATTAAAATTTAAAAATTGGAATTTAATATAAATTGATCTAATACAAAATTAATTGAAATTAAAATAGAAAGTGAATTTGAATTTGAAATTTGAAATAGAAAATAAACTAGAGAAGGAATTTCAGGTTGACATTGAATAGAAATTGAAATTGGATTTTTAACTAAACTGAGTTATGTGAAGAGAGAGTTAACAAGTAGTCAAAGAGGACACATGTCAAAATTGTTAATTGAAACTAGGTCGCCATGGTTATCTTGTACCTCAAAACCATTGAACAAATCCCATAGTTGACATGTAGAGTTTTTCCATTTTATTAACTCAATCAATTAAATAACTTATGATCATTTATGTAGTGAGTAATTTGTATGTCTAAATGTATCTATTTCAATTTGCAATGTCTAAATGGAGATATAAATGAAAAATAAAAAATAAAAAATAAAATTTGGAAATTTGAAATCAAAATTAACATTTGTACATGGAGACAATGTCTTAGAAATGACATGTACACTAAAAATCAATGCATTATAATTGAAATGGAACTAAAACCAAAAATTAAGAAATTACTGATGTCTATTAAAGTCATCATGTCTATTTAGAAATTGACATTGTACATTAAAATCAACGCATCTCAAAATTAAACATGTAACATCAAAACCAAAATGTTAGGACATTGAAATAGAAATAAAAGCTTCACTTTAAAAATTGAATAGAATTGAAATGTCCATTAATTATCAATGTGTTAAAATTTTACATTTAGATTAAAACCAATGCTTCTAAAATTTCTCACATTGTTACAAATTTTGAAATAAAAAATAGAAGCTCACACTAAAATGCAGATACAAATTGAGCTTTATGTGTACACTGAAAAAAACTATTATGTATATGTATTTTGAATACAATATCAGACGACATGTTTCTGTATCAATTTATAAAATCTAAAAGAGTCTATAAATATTAAGGTGAAGATGCATTTGAAATGAGAACTAAAATTGAGGCATATAGAAATGGATAGTCACAAATAAATCGATGCACCGAGACTTGAAAGAAAATAGATATTGACATTGAAAATCAATAGCCATAGACATTAAAATTGAAATAGGCGTTGACATTTAATTAAAATTTAAAATTCACATTGGCATTTAATATAAATTGATTTGTACAAAATTAAATAGAAAGTGGAATTTGAATTTGAATTGAAATCGAAATAGAAAGAAACTAGAGTAGGAATTGAGGTTGACAGTGAAGAGAAATTGAAATTGGTTTTTTAACTAAAATGAGTTAATTGAAGAGAGACTTAATAAGTATTCAAAGAGCACACATGTTAAAAATGTTCATTTAAACTAGGTTGTTATGGTGATCTCATACCCAGAACTGTTGAACATATCCCACAGTTGACAAGTAGTGTTTTTCTAACTTATTAACTCAATCAATTAAATAAATTAGATCATCTAATTGTTTAGTGGGAAATTAGTATCGTGTAGATGTCTCTATTTCAATTCTAATGCGTAAATGGATATTAAAAATAAAATAAGAAATATAAATAAAATTTAAATTGACATTGAATGGAATATAAATATAAATTGACATGTACATGGAGGAAATGTCTTTACACTAAAACCAATTTGTTAGAATTTGAATAAAACTGAAATAGAATGAAAATTTTGAATGTCCGCTACTGACAATGTATTTAGAAATTGACATTTTACATTAAAATTAGTGCATCTAAAATTGGCATGTACATTGAAATCAACATGTTACAAATTGAACTAGAAATAGAAGCTCACATTAGAAATTAAATAGAATTGAGATAGAATTAAGATGTACACTAAAATCAATGTGTTAAAATTTTACATGTACATTAAAACCAATGCATCCAAAATTAACATCAACGTGTTAAAAATAGAAATGAAAATAAAAGTTCTCATTGAAATAGACATGGAAATTGAACTTGATGTGTACACTGAAACAAACAATTATCTATATGTATATTGAATAGAATATCACGTAACCTATTTCTGTATCAATTTCTAATATGTAAAAGAGTAGGGAAATATTAGGGTGAACTTGCATTTGAAATGAACACTAAAATCGTGGCATGTAGAAATTGATAGTGACAAATAATTTGATGCACCAGGAATTGAAATAAAAATAAAAATTGACATTAAAAAAATTAAAATAGACATTGCAATTTAATTAAAACATAAAATTAAAATTGGAATTGAATATAAATTGATACGTACAAAATAAAATTGAAATTGAAATATAAAGTGGAAATTCAATTGAAATCGAAAAAGAAATAAACTTGAATAGGAATTGAGGTTGCCATTGGAGAAAAATTGAAATTTATTATTTTAATGAATTGAGTTATCTGAAGAGAGAGTTAACAAATAGTCAAAGAGCACACATGTTAAAAGTATTCAATGAAACAAGGTCATTATCATAATCTTGTACCTTGGAACCTTTTAACAAATCCCACAATTGACATGTAGACTTTTCCCGCTTATTAACTCAATCAATTACCTTGGAACCTTTTAACAAATCCCACAATTGACATGTAGACTTTTCCCGCTTATTAACTCAATCAATTAAATAACTTATGATCAACTATGTAGTGAGTAATTTGTATGTCTAGATGTCTCTATTTCAATTTCTAATGTGTAAATTGAGATAGAAATAAAAATGAGAAATAAAAATAAAAATTGAAATTTACATTAAATAGAATATAAATATAAATTGACATGTACATGAAGGCAATGTCTTAGAAATTGACACGTACACTAAAAATCAATGTGTTAGAATTTCAATAGAACTAAAATATAATGAGAAATTGGGATGTCCACTGAAGGTACTGTATTGTAAATTGACATTGTACAGTCAAATGAGGGTATCTAAACATCAATTTCCACATGTTAGACATTGAAACAAAAACATAATCTCAAAATAGAAATTGAATAGAATTGAGATATACAATAGAATGAATTTTTTAAAAATTTACATGTACATTAAAATCAATGCATCTAAAATTGACATCAACGTGTTCAAAATTGAAATGAAAATAGAAGTTTGCATTGAAATAAAGATATAAATTGAGCTTGATGTGTGAACTGAAACAAACAATTATCTATTTGTATATTGCATAAAATATTAGGCGACATGTTTTTGTATGAATTTCTAATATGTAAAGGAGTCCGATAGTATTAAGACGAAGTAGAAATTGAAATGAACACAAAAATCATGGTGTATAGAAATTGATAATTACAAATAATTTGATGCACCATGACTTTAAATAAAAATCAAAATTGACATTTAGAAACCAATAGTCATAGAAATTAAAATTGAAATAGATGTTAACATCTAATTTAAAATTTAAAATTAAAACCAAATTTGATTATAAATAGATATATACAAAATCAAATTGGAAATGAAATAGAAAATGGAATATCATTTGAAATCGAAATAAAAAGAAACTAAAGTAAGAATTCAGGTTGACATTGAAGAGAAATTGAAATTGGTTTTTTTACTAAAATGAGTTATGTAAAGGGAGACTTAAAAACTAGTCAAAGAGGGCAACCGTAAAAAGTTTTCATTGAAACTAAATCACTATCGTAATCTCGTACCTCAGAACCATTGAACAAATCTCACAGTTGGCATGTAGCATTTTTCCACTTATTAAGTCAATCAATTAAATAACTTACGATCATCTGTGTAGTGAGTAATTTGAATGTTTTGATGTCTCTATTTTAATTTCTAATGTGTAAATGGTAAAAGAAATATAAATAAAAAATGAAATTTACATTGAATAGAATATAAATATAAATTTCTATATACATGGAGGCAGTGTCTTAGAAATTGACATGTACACTAAAATCAATCCTTTAGAATATGAATAGAACTTAAATAGAATGAGAAATTGGGATGTCCACTAAAGTTAATGTATTAGAAATTAATATTGTACATTAAAATCAACACATCTAAAATTGACATCTACATCGAAATCATTATGTTAGACATTGAAATAGAAATAGAAGATCCCATTAGAAATTAAATAGAATTGAAATATAATTAAGATGTACACTAAAATAAATGTGTTAAAAATTTACATGTACATTAAAACCAATGAATCTAAAATGGACATCAACATTTTTGAAATTGAAATGAAAATAGAAGCTCAAATTGAAATAGAGATAGAAATTGAGCTTGTTGTGTACACTAAACAAACAATTGTGTATGTGTATATTTAATAGATTATCAACCGACATATTTCTATATCAATTTCTAATATGTAAAAGAGTCTTGAAATATTAAGTTGAAGTTGCATTTGAAATGAACACTAAAATCATGGCGTATAGAAATTGATAGTGTCAAATAATTCGATGCACTAGATTTTGAAATAAAAGTAGAAATTGACATTGAAATAGCAATAGAAGCTCCCATTAAAAATTGAATAGAATTTAAATTTACACTAAAATCAATGTGTTAAAAATTTACATGTACATTAAAACCAATGTATCTAAAATTGACAGCAACAAGTTAGATATTGAAATGAAAATAGAAGCTCACATTGAAATGGAGATAGACATAGAGCTTGATATGTACACTAAAAAAACAATTATATATATGTATATTGATTAGAATATCAGGCGACATGTTTTTGTATCAATTTCTAATATGTAAAAGAGTCCGAAAATATTAAGGTGACGTTGTATCTGAAGTTAAAATTAAACTCATAGCGTATGAAAATTGATAGTCACAAATAATGTTGGGTCGCTATAATACTAGTGATTACCCCATTACTATTGTAGTTGTACCCCTTATTAATATTGTTATGCCCCTATTGTCCCCATATTGTTATTACTGGGCCCCGTAGAATCACTCTATTGTTATTTTTGTGGCTTTATATTATTATTGTTAGGTCGGCTGGGTTATATTGTGACTCCT
>APFE031309156.1:15321-36703 GCA_000404065.3 Pinus taeda | reverse complement strand
TATGGTCACCGAATATAATTAAATTATAAAAATTGACTTTTTGACTCTAGTCCCGAAGTCAAGATTAGTCATTGGTCAAGATAGCCATTGGAGGCTCTGCTCAGACTTTTTAACATGCAAAGTTGGATCTGTGTCTTTAACTTGTCCTGATGATGAACCACACTGGTTGGTTCGAAACACGTTGACAAAAGTCTGTCTACATGTGATTTACGCCGAAGTTATTCTTACAACTATTATGGATCATAGAAGCCTCAATTCAACGGTCTTAATCTTGGCAAGAATGTTCTCATATAGCCTAGTCACAACAATCGTCAACTCGAGAGGAATCATTATCTTTTCAAGTCTCTGCCATAGATTATCTCGAGGAACCATGTTGAAGGTTTTTCTAAAGTCAACAAAAAATAAAAGAGGCCAATTTCATTATTGTGATATTCCTCGACAATAATCTTGAGAGTGACAAGATGGTCAATAGTCGAGTGATGTCTCCTAAAACTTTAGCTCTTTTACCATGGCTTTCAAGCTAGAGGCTAATTTTCTTTTCCAAAATGAGTCAATATAGTTTGGCTAAATTGTAGTTGTTCATAATGGCCATATAGTTAGAGGGAATGTTTTTATCCCCACTTTTAAAGATAGGCACAATAAGGCTTTGCATCCAAATCTTAGGGAAGCCGTGTTTCATCACAATTAACTGGAGCATTTTCTTCAAGAACCTCATAGTTGGATGTGGATGATGAGGCATCAATAGGATCATATCCAAGACCTGCTCTTGATGTCTGCACTATAGGGTTAATAGGAGAAGAAAAATTATGTCCATTCTTCCCAAGTCCTCCTCTATTATATCCTATTTTGGTCAACAACCAGGATCCATTACTAGTAGTATGCTTTTCAAAACTGAGTGCAACAATAGCATGTGATGATCATGATCATCTGCATCAGTATTCTAACATTCACCATCATCAAGTGTGGAAGAAGGACAGCTTGGTACCATAACATCAATTGTTTCCATATCAAGTTTCTAAAGGTGACTAACTTCCAATTCGAGTTCCTTCTTAGATTCTTGCAGCTTTTGAATGACCATATCCTCCTCAATTAGCTATTGAGACAAGGCACCATAATCTTGTTTTAAAAAATGATATTGCTCCATCATTGTTTCTTTTAAACAATCAATCTCCATACTTTGTTGATTATTTTGTTCTTCTAATTTCTTCTTCAAATTTGAGTCAGGAAAAGACTCAACTTCCTCCTGCAAGTCGTCAAGGAGGTCAACCTTTTCTTGAAATTCATTTGCAAGCATTTGAAAATATTTTCCCATGGTTAAGTCCAAATGTTCAACCTTGTGGATTTTCTTAGCTACTGATGTTTGCAACCTAGTTTTAAGGGTTTCATTCTTTGGTTGCAAAAGGACTACCACTCACTACAAATGAAGGACCTCTTTACGAAGTTCATTTGTTGCCTTTTCCTCATGGAGCTCTTGCAATCTTTTACCAATCTTGAAAAAGACCAAGTTGCAAAATGTGTTCTACTAGCCATAAAAGAAAAACTACTACAAAATAAGGTTGATGATGACAATAGCTTCACAGTTTCAATCACCACACAAATTAGAGAAATCCACCTAAGTTTGGATGACTAGACAACAAACAAGCATTTCATAATTGCCACCAAATACATTGCAATGTCAACCAAATAAACCTATAGTCATCCTTTTCCTAGGATGTTTTTTTAATTTAACCTTAAGACCTTAATAATTATAAAATTCCTTTTTTGAAAACCAAAAGGAAGCAGCCCCATAATTGTGAAGCAATGTGGGCATCAATAACGCCAACACCACTGCAATGTGTTCCACACAACGATAACTAGTCATGGCTCTAGCACTGTCACTTATTGCTTACATCTTTATATCCTTCACGATTGGCCCAAACCTTCATCAAGGAGCAACACCATCAGGTCTTTTCAAAAGTCCCCAAGAATGAAGCATCCGCCATTACGAATTTGGTTTTTCACTTGGATGATAGTTTTAATACAACTTATGTCGAAATGGAGCAAAAAATCATATTTTACATTTATCCAGACCGTGATCCAAATACTTTTTATCAAACCCCGAGGAAGCTGACAGGAAAATATGTGAGCGAGGGTTACTTCTTCCAAAACATTTAGTTGAGTAGGTTTCGCATTGGTTTAGCCTTTCTCTGATACCATGTAAGAGTATTTTATTACTCACATTGTTATGTAAAAGTACATAGAAGACATTCATTATATGGCAATGGAGGAAGCCCAGTGTCGGATAAGGATAACTACGACAAATGGATAGATGCAAGTCCCTATGTGAGCTTACAACTCACCACACTTAGCTCACAGAGAAATGAGGTGTTCGAAAAGCCAACTCTAACATGGGGGCCCTAGATTCCTCATGCTCCCAAGTTTTGACTAAGAAAACAATATCAATATCACTTGAGATCCAACTTAACATATAACTTTATCCATGGAAAACCACAACATTTCCAAAAAAAAGATCGGAAATATTCCCAATTCCTATTTATTTTATTTATATTTATATAAATTTCAATTTTTTATTTTTTATTTTGTTAAAATCTTGAACACTTTCTTGAAAGTATTTTATATTTTTATATTTAATATATATATATGAAAATGAATTTATTATAAATATATATATATATTAAATTTCAATATAATTTCTAAAAATAAAATGGTTATTTATAAATTTTTATAATAAAATATAAATATATATATATATATTATATATATATATATATATATATATAAAGTTTTATATGTTTATTAATTATATATTTTGTTAATAATTATTAATATAAATTATTATTATTTACATTTATTTTAAATTAATATGCATATTAGAATATTTTTAGGCTTTTCCTAAGGAAGTGACTCTTAAACAAATCATAAGATGTGAGAGGGCTTCACACCATCATCCTTGCATATCACCTACCCTATAATTCATTTATAACCATTGTCGTTTAAGGCACCATCCACAACATGTTATTGGTGCCATTAATCATGCTCGTGTTACATAATCTAGAGATTTAAATGAGGTTGCTTTTTTTTACTTCAATTCCTTATGACTCTCCTCCCTCTTGCCATGAATTTTGGCTAGAAATTCCTTTCATGCGTATCTCTCATATATATATATATATAAAAAAAATTGTTATTATCGTTATCATTACTACTACTGTTTTGTGGCACATCTTTCATACAACCTGATAAAGCAATTCTCAACTTAATAAATAAAGTATGTATTTAATAGGATGAAAAATTGAATATTTACTTTTAACCATTTATATTTCCATTCACACTATAAAATTGACCAATTATATTCCATGCACATTCATGTTGAACGAATATTTTTTTTGAATTTCCAAATATTGCTCCAATTGAATAACCCAACAGTTTTGACAACGGGTGTGACACGATGTTGTGCGGGGCCATCCAAAATTTCTATGATTGAACGGAGAAGAGAGAATGATGTTTTTCTTGCGGTTTTGGATGGTGTAGGCTCATTCTTCACAATTCAGTCCACTTCTGTGCACCATAAAAAAAAATGAGTTGCATATCAATAATTGTATATCGAATTTTATTGCCATCCATCAGCTGTAGCGTACGCCCCTTTGGTCCAGTCAAACAGATGGCGTACGCCCCTTTGGTCCAGTCAAACAGATGAAGAATGGACTGAATTATTGAGGTTGATTTGCCCAAGTCAATAGAGCAGACTTGGAGTGGAGTGAATAGCTACCCATCAAATCACTCTCGCTAATGAATCTTCAGGTCACAAGTCACAATTCCACGTCAAATGCGACTGGACTAATTGCGTGTGGGAATAGTTTTGCCGATCCATGGTTTGGTTTTGTTTGAATATTTTTAAGGTAATCATAATATGGTTTTTTTTTTTAAATGAAGTGAATAGAAATATATTAACTATATTTACTAATATGATGGTTAGATAATTTACTAATATGATTGTGTTATGTAATTATTATTAATAGTAGATATTATGATTATGATTATTATTGATGAATTTTATTAATATTATTAAATATTTTTAAATCATGACTTTAGTTGATTTTGGTCAATCATAATGTACTATACTTGTATATGGTGTAGTTACATTAACTAAGCATGACTATGACTAAAACAAGGTTGACTATTCTTGTATATGGTAAACATAGGGTGGGTTGACTTAGATCATAGAAAGTAATAATAATATATTCAATCATATAATAATAATAATAATGATAACTAGCACAACCACATTAGTACATGTGGTTGATATATAGTGTCATTTTCATTTGTTGATTAACATATAAAAGGTGGAAAATGAACTTATATCAACCACATTTACTAGTATGGTTGTGCTAGTTGACGACTTGCTTGTATGAGGATTTTCGGGTCATTGCTACGATTGATCACTTCCATCATAGGAAGCTAAGAGAGGCCATTGAGATATCTCAACATGGACAATAGTTGGAACTTAAGTAAGAGTTGGATTTCTACTCTCTTCTTAATTAACTTTTATATATATATATATATATATATATATTATATATATTATTCTCAAAAAATTTAATATTTAATAATAATGTTTAATAGTAATATTAAAACTTATTTTTTAATTAATACAAATAAATTCTTATTCTATTATTAATATTATGTGATTTAGTTAATTTAATTTAATTTAATATTTATTCTAAAAATATATCTCTAACAGTTATTTTATAATGACTAACTCATAACAACTATCTCGCGACCCTGATGCATCTCTATTATTTAAACATTTGGATAGACTGATTTTTTTACCTTTGTCCTCAGGATGAACCACATTAGATGGTTAGAAATGTCGACCAAATTTTAATGATGTGATTAATCTGAAAGACAATGTCACTATCAATATCATTAATATTAATAATAATATATTCATATATTAACATTGATATTATTTTTATGATTGTTAATATTATTAATAATAATATTCCATCATCTACTAATAATAATAATAATAACAATAGTTATCATCATCATCATCATTAGTCAAATTTCTTAATATTAGTCAAGTGGGATCATTCCTTGAGTTGGGAAGTGAGTCAATGATCCAAAATGGATCCAGTTTTGCCGCCGAATCAAAGTCTTCAAATGCATATGAAAGTGGAATCAAGTCGAAGTGCTCAATGAGATGATTCCAACGGTGTGAACGACGTGAAAATCCGAGTTTGGATGAAGAAGTTAAGACTAGTCAAAGTTTCAAGGCCAACTAGGGGAAAAAAGTCAAAGTCAAAGTCAACGGTCAACCCAAGGTGATGTCAGTAGGACACGTGTCATCTCAGGAATGTGCCATATGTCCAGGATGATGTCAGCAGAGGTTGTCAATCCGGTGCTGTGAGTTGGGAAGTGAGTCAATGATCCAAAATGGATCCAGTTTTGCCTCTGAATCAAAGTCTTCAAATGCATATGAAAGTGGAATCAAGTCGAAGTGCTCGATGAGATGATTCCAACGGTGTGAACGACGTGAAAATCCGAGTTTGGATGAAGAAGTTAAGGCCAGTCAAAGTCTCAAGGCAAACTAGGGCAAAAAAGTCAAAGTCAAAATCAACGGTCAACCCAAGGTGATGTTAGTAGGACACGTGTCATCTCCGGAATGTGCCATATGTCCAAGATGATGTCAGCAGAGGTTACCAATCCGGTGCTGACACATGGCAACCCAGATTTGCCCAATGTTGGCATGAATCCAAAAATTTTGGGGGTCAAGGAGGATCGAACCCCTGATCTCCCAAAAAGGCTAAGACTTCGCCAAATTCCACTCACTGGATGAGCTACTATGTCACTTGGTTAATGAAGGTGTGGATATAATATTTATTATGGTTAGGTGCTGACTGCCAGAAAAGGGTTAGACAGTTGGGGTCAACCCCACGACCGCCAGTCCCTTAATGTTATTGTTAACCACCGAACCGAAACCATAGTCACAACCAAATATAAGTGTAAACATATGCTCAAAATATCCCACATGCGCGACAGTATTCATATATATATATATATATATATATATATATATATATATATATTATATATATATATTTATAATATATATATATATATATATAAACTATGATCAACGGAATAAGTATATATATATATTAACTATGATCAACGGAATAAGGCAGAAGGGTTGAGTGGAGGTTTTGAACTGCCAACCTTCCAAAACTCTTATATAAACAACGCTTTCACACAAGTCTGATAGCCCAAGATACCAAGTAGTGGAGCGTGGTATTCCATCCGCCCAAATTTCATATATTATTATGTAGGTGCCGAACCCGCAACACCACCAATGTGCTTTCCAAAGTGGTTTTTGTACGCAGAGGTGGTTTTGTGCAGCAGAAAGGCGGTTTTTGCAGGTGTATGGTGGTTTTTGACTTTCCAGGGGGTCTGGAGGTCACTATGGCCAAATATGGTCGAGTTTACACTCATTTGACTCGAAATTTCAAGCTGGACGTAGTGGTGATGTCCATTTTATCATCCGAGACTCTATTTTTGAGCTCATGCATGTAACAACATATTGAAGAAAAAATAAAGAGGTCATCACTGGAAGTGAAAGGACCAAGAGACGTAGCCAGAAAGTCTGGTGAACTCCTTTATTAAATTTGGTTGTGTTGATGTGTTTAAATGTGTTTTCAATTTTCATATGTCTTTAAGTTATTCACAATGTTTTCGATCTATTGCATTAAGTAACATAAGCAAATTCACACATAGTCTATAATAGCTTTTTCATTAATGGATCAAGTGGTACCAGAGTAATAAGGTTTTTAAGGTTTGACAAGTTTGTGTGAAGATTTGGATGCTTACTAGGTTGAGGCTCAAACGAGGCGAAGGAGAGCTTGTTGAAGCAAATCCAGAGATTAGAAGGGTATTTTCACAAAGAAGAATGGTAGATGAAACTCCACTTGGGTCAGAATCCCAATTCTTGGATAGTTTCATGACAATCCATGCCATGGTGGAAGAGATGTATAATGAGTTTAAAAAGGGTAAAGGTGAAGGCACTTCATCACCTAAACCAGACAAAGGAGTAGAGGAACCTTTTCTTTTTACTCCTCCAGATAAAGAAGATAAGGGAAAGGGAGAAAATCCTCCTCCATCTCCTCCATCATCACCATCATCGTCATCATCCTCTTCTTCTCATAAAACTAGCTCTTCTAAGAAGAAGAAAACAAAGTCCTCTATGATCAAGTTAGATGTAAAATTTGATTTGCCAATTTATAATGGAGAATTTAATGTTGAAAAGCTTGATAATTGGATAAGGAAAATTGATGTATATTGTAGGGTGCAGAAAGTTGATTCAGAAAGAAAGAAGATCTAGCTTGCTAGCCTTTGACTTGGAGGAACTCCACTTATATGGTGGGAAGGCAAGACATAATCAGATCTCCAAAAGCATGGTAAAATCATTTCAACTTGGAATGAACTTGTTTTTTCTATTAAAAAGCAATTTTATACATTGGCTTATATGAAACAAGTAGTGATGAGTTGGCAAACACTACGTCAATTAAAAGGTCAAAGTGTTGAAAGTTATACTCAGGAATTTCGTAAGAGAGCTTTAACACTAGGAATTTCATTAAACTCACCAGAGACATTGTTAAAATACATAGGTGGTCTTCATAGTTATTTGAGGCATACCATACTTATATTTAATCCAACTAGCTTAGATGATGTATCTGTTCAAGTAACTCATCTAGAAGCTAGAGGTAAAAATGTAACCCAAGATTTTGGGAAATCATCCAAACCTATTGAAAGCAAGAATAAAGGCAAGAAGAAACTTAAGTGGAAGGAGAAGAAAATAAACATTGTGAAGAAAGACAAACCTTCATGCACTCATTGTCAGAAGGAAGGACATGATGAGGCACACTGCTGGTCTTTGCATCCAGAATTGAAGCCTAAGAAGTTTGGGGGTAAAGAGCGAAAGAATGTTGCTGCTACTCAAAAGGACTTGGGATCAGATTGAGGTGACGAGACAACGGTTACAACTATAGGAATAAAAGGTAAATATTCTAAAGCATCTACAAGTACTTCTTCAAAATCTGTTGATAATGATAATGATGAGAAGAAAAGAAATGAGTTATTTCACGTAAGAGTCATTTCCAAGCATACTAAAATTGATACTTTATTTGATAGTGGGTCACAAGTTAATTTTATTTCTGAAGCAACTGTAAAGAAGTTCAATCTAGAAACAAAACCTCATAAAAATCCATATCCATTAGGTTGGGTGTGTGATAAAACTAAGCTACAAGTTACGAAACAATGTAAACTTCGTTTTGCTATTGGGTCAAAGTTTGTAGATGAGGTTGAGCTAGACATAGTCCCATTGGACATACGTGGAATTGTATTAGGAAGTCCATACTTGTATGATAGAAATGTTATCTTCTATCGAACTGAAAATAAGTATCAACTCACTAAGGTTGGAATTGAATATATTGTAAAGCTCATAAACTCAAATATAATTTCACTCTCATAAATTCTAGACAGATAAAAAGAATTGTAAATGCAAGTAAACATTTTTTTCTTATTATTGTAAAAGCAAAGGATATTGATAAATCTGATGCATTCCAATGTTGTTATCCTAAAGAGAAAGTATATCTAGTTAAAGTTGTTTCTGATTATGATATTATGTTTCAAGAGCCTAAAGGGCTTCCACCCAAGCGAGAAATAGAACATGAGATTTATTTACAGCAAGATGCTCCACTACCTAACATTGGAATGTACAGGGTATTAGCTCTAGAGAATGCAGAAATAAGGAAGAAGGTATAGGAGTTGCTCGATCAATGGTTTATTCGACCAAGAACATCATCGTGCGGATCACCTATTGTGTTAGTGCGAAAGGAAGACAGTTCGTGGAGAATGTGCATTGATTTTAGAGCATTAAATAAAATCACAATAAATAATCGTTATCCTCTTCCTCGTATTGATGATTTGTTAGATCAGTTAAAAGATGCAGTTTACTTCTCTAAATTAGACTTGCGAAGTGGCTACCGTCAGACCAGAGTTGAAAAACAGGATGTATGGAAGATTGCTTTCAAAACAAAGCAAGGACTCTATGAATGGATGGTTATGCCTTTTGGCTTAACTAACGCTCCAGCTACATTCATGTGAGTCATGAATGATGTATTTATACCATTCATTGATGATTTTGTAATAGTCTATTTAGATTATATTCTTGTTTTCAATACAACATGGGATGAACATTTTAAGCGTGTAAAGCATATTTTAGATGTTTTAAAAAGAGAAAATCTCTACGTAAAACTGTCAAAATGTTAATTTGGCAGAACATTTTTAAATTATTTGGGTTATATTGTAGGGGGTGGTGAATTGAATATATATCCCTCTAAGGTCAAAGTCATTGTAAATTGGCCTAAGCCCAATACTGCTACAAAAGTTAGAAGTTTCTTAGTGGCAACGCAATATTGGAGAAAGTTAATTGCTAACTTTTCTTTGATTGCAACTCCTTTGCATGCTTTGACAACTGTGAAATATGTGTTTCAGTGGGGAGACAAACAACAAAAATCCTTCGACACATTGAAAGAAAGGATCAGTACAGTGCAAGTGCTAGCACTTCCAGATCTTCAGCATCCATTTGAGATCGAGATAGATGCAAGTGAATATGCCATGGGGGCAGTGTTGATGCAGCACGGAAAGCCTATATGATTTCATTCTAAGACATTCACATCAGCAGTAGTTAACTATCCTACATATGATAAGGAATTATATGCATTAGTTCAGAGTGTTAAAAAGTGGAAACATTACATAATGGGTAAAGAAACAATCATACACACAGATCATCAACCACTTCAATATTTGCACTCACAAACTAAATTGCAACAATCACGGCATTACAGGTGGATGGGTTTTCTACAATAATTTCATCTTGTTATCAGATATAAGAAGGGCATACATAATAAGGTTGCAGACATGTTATCAAGACCAATCATAAATGCATCCACAATATTTAAGCATAATTCAGTAATTCATGAAAGTTACATAGAACAATATGCTCAAGACACAAATTTTAAGGATGTATATGCAACTTTAAGTCATGGCAAGTAGGTAGAAGAATTGGATTATTACATAAAGGACAAACTCTTATATCATTTGGGAAAGTTATGGATTCCACAAACTAAAAGATTTAACATAATTCAAGAAGCACATACTTCTCTCATATCAGGTCATTTTGGGGTAAGTAAAACAACTACACAATTACAAAGATTCTGCTATTGGCCATGAATGAATGAGACAATTTATAGATATATTAAAGGATGTAGTATGTGTGATACAAGTAAGCCAAGTAATAGAAAATTACTCTTGTATACTCCATTACCAATTCCTTCTCGTCCTTGGGAAAGTGTTTCCATGGATTTTGTTGGGGGATTGACAAAGTCTAGAAAGGGTCATGATTATTTGTATGTAGTTGTGGATAGGTTCATTAAAATGTGTATTTTGACCCCATGTAATAAACAGGTCACAACTACTGCAAAGTTGTTCTTTCAAAATGTATGGGTTCATTTTGGGTTACCCACTTCTATTGTATCTGATCGAGATTCTCAATTTGTTGGGAAATTTTGGTCAAGTCTATGGGAGTTAATGGACACAAAGTTGAAGAAGATAATGACATTTAATCAACAAACATATGGTCAGACAGAAGTGGTCAATAGGACAGTGATACAATTGCTTCGAGGATATTGCAGCAAGCATCCCAAACTTTGGGATGAGCATTTGTGTTATGTGCAGCATGCTTACAACCATGCAAAACATTCTTCTACTCAGAGATCTCCTTGTGAGACTTGTTTTGGTTTTATACCAAAGTCTCCCTTGGATTTTATCTTTGGTAAAGGCATAACAGTTGATGGACACAGTGATGTGGACAAAGCAACCAAGTTCATTGAACAAATCCAGGAAATTCACCAGGCAGTATAGGAACGGTTGGAAAGAAGCCAAGTAAAGTATAAAGCACGACATGATAAGCATCGAGTTGAGCATAGTTTTCAAGTTGGTGATCAAGACTGGTTGTACATCAACAAAGAAAGACTGCAAGGGGAAGGTAAAAAGTTGAAACCAATTAGATATGGTCCTTTCAAAATACTTGACAAAATTTGTGAAAATGCTTTCCGCCTAGATCTACTAGCTTATATGCAGATCTATTCCGTCGTAAATGTTGAAAACTTGCGATTGTATGAACCTTCATTTATTGAAGATCCCGAAGAGCAAGTTCAGCTACCTTCCATTGAAGATATTTTGCCCGGTTATCTCAATGAGCTACAGGAGGACACAATTCTTGATAGGAGGACAAGGACTTCGCGATAGGGAAATGTTGAGTATCTTCGAGTTGGACTCAAGGGTAAAAATCCAAGTCAGGCATGATGGATAGAGATTGGAAGAGTGGGGGAACTTTATCCTCACTTACTCGACAGCTAAAACCAACTTTTGGTGGTCCAAAAGCTTCCAGTGGGGAGGCGTGATCCAAAATGGATCCAGTTTTGCCTCTAGATCAAAGTCTTCCAATGCAGATTAAAGTGGGATCGAGTTGAAGTGCTCGACCAAACGATTCCAATGGTGTGAACGTCATGAAAATATGATTTCAGATGAAGAAGTTAAGGCCAGTCAAAGTTTCAAGGCAAAATAGGGCAAAAAAGTCAAAGTCAAATAGTCTAAGTCAACGGTCAATCCAGGGTAATTTCAGCAGGACACATGTTGTCCCGAGAATGTGCCATATGTCCAGGATGATTTCACCAGAGGTTGATGACATATCATAATTTGATTGGTTGAAATGATCCAATCCAGCGCTGACACATGGCAGCCCGGATTTGCCCAATGTTGGCATGAATCCAAAAATTTTGGGGGTCAAGGAAGATCGAACCCCTGACCTCCCAGAAAGGCTAAGACTTCGCCAGATTCTGCTCACCAGATGAGATACTATGTCGCTTGATTAATGGAGGTGTGGATATGATATTTATTATGGTTAGGTGTTGACTGTCGGAAAATGGCCGAATAGTCAGGGTCAATCCCACGACCGCCAATCCCTTAAGCATTTCATGTTATCATTAACCACCGAACCGAAACCATAGTCTCAACAAATTATACGTGTAAACATATGCTCAGAATATCCCACATGACCGACGGTATTATATATATATATATATATATATAGATAGATAGATAGATATATATATATGTAGATTATATATGTAGATAATATATAATATAGATATACATATATATATGTAGATATATTATATGTAGATTATATATATATATGTATATATAATATATATATATATATATATATATATATATATATATATATATATATATATTATATATATACATATATATTATATACATATATATATATATATATATATATATATATATAATATACATATATATATATATATACATATATATATATATATATTAATATATATATATATATTAATATATATATTATATATACATATATATATATATATATATATAGAGATATATATAGAGATATACTATATATATATATTATATATATATATATATAATAATTATATATATATTATATATATATATATATATATATATATATATATAAACTATGATCAACAGAATAAGGCGGAAGGGTCAGGCAGAGGTTTCAAACCGTCGACCTTCCAAAACTCTTATATAAACAACGCTTTCACAGAGGTCCGCTAGCCAGGATACCAAGTGGTGGAGCTTGGTATTCCATCTGCCCAAATTTCATATATTGTTATGCAGGTGCCGGACCCGCAACACCACCAATGTGCTTTCCAAAGCAGTTTTTGAACGCAAAGGTGGTTTTGTGCAGCAGAAAGGCAATTTTTGTAGGTGTATGGTGGTTTTTGACTTTCCAGGGGGTCTGGAGGTCACTATGGCCAAATATGGTCGAGTTTACACTCATCTGACTCGAAATTCGAGTTGGACGCAGTAGTGATGTCCATTTTATCATCTGAGACTCTGTTTTTGAGCTCATGCTTGTAACAACGTATTGAAGTCAAAATAAAGAATTCAGCACTGGAAGCAAAAGGACCAGGAGATGTAGCCAGAAAGTCTGGTGAACTCCTTTATTAAATTTGGCTGTGTTGATGTGTTTAAATGTGTTTTCAATTTGCATATGTGTTTATGTTATTCGCAATCTTTTTGATCAATTGCATTAAGTAACATAAGTGAATTCACACATAGTCTATTATACCTTTTTCATTAATGGATCAGTCAAGGCTGTGAAAAGTCGATTTTGCAAAGATTCAAGTCATTTCATCTTCCCCAAAACCATAATACGTAATTTTAACAAGCACTACAAAATCATTTCATCATTTTGTAGTGATAGAATAGTGAATTGGAAAATAGGCCCTATGAAATTATTTCTTAGCAACTACACAAAATAATTTTTTTGGACTATGTCTTGGTATCTAAGTCTCCTTTTGGCCTGCCTATTGCACCAATTTGTGGTATCAGAGTGAGGAGATGGCTATGCGAGTGAGAAGAGAACGCAGTCAAGGAGGCGAACCCATGGGTAATGTAGAGCTAGGGGAAGAGATAAGGAGACTGCAAGCTCGTTTAGAGACCATGGAGGTAGGGAGACTGTTGAAATTATAGCAAGAAAAGGATTCATTTGACTTGTGCCTTATTCAAATGGAGAAATTCAATTTTCTACATCATCAGGATGACATGGATTGCAGTTAGATAGAATGACATGGCTTTGTCTCCTAGTTAAATCAGTCAATTCATGTTTGTAGGCTAGAAATAAAGTTTTGCATCCATGGATTGCTAAAATATAACAATTTAGTAGAGTTATTGTTAGTTAAACTCAAAAGAATTCAATGAAAAAAACACTTATTCCTCTATGCACAAAAGTCCATGGAAGTTTTCCCAAGAAAATTATCTCGACTCTTTATCATATGAATTTTTTCAAGAAAATAAATTTGGTTCTTGTTTCTTCATGCACCATATCCAAACAAAATATTTTTCAAACAACATAGTTATTTATCTTTTAATGCATTCTTGGGATCCCTCCTTCCTCTCTCTTGGCTACATTCTACATTATTTTGTCATTAGTTCTCATATTTTCCCATAGGCTTACAATAAGTAGAATTAAGGAAATGTGATAGCTTTTCTAAATCCTAAAAGAATCCCATAAATCACCCATAAATCACTTCATAAATCAGATCTTTCCTAAATCCTAAAATCACTCCATAAATAAGATTTTTCTAAACTCTAAAATCACTCAATAAATCATCTATAAATCTCTCATGTTTTTTTTTTCAAAGTATATTTGTTTTTTCCTTATGGATGACATATCAATTAATATCCATAGTTTTTCTAAAACTATTACTCAATAGATCCGCAATTCATAAAATATACCAATTTGGAAATATAAGTTATTTAGATAGAAGAATATAAATTCTTCTAAATAAAATAATTAAGAATTAATTCTTGTAATATTCTTGTAATTAAGAATTACAAGAATATTTTGCATGTAAATCTATATAAGAATTAATAATATTTAATTATTCAACAATCATCATTTTACGAGAGTTTTTACGGTAGCTTACATCAGGGATATTACATACTCCCCCCCTTAAAGAGAACATCGTCCTCGGTGTTCTTCTATTTTTGGAGCATTAACTTTTACTCATACTATAAAAATATAAATAACAAAAAATGGAATAATTTCCCTTCAGAATGAAGAATTTTTTATGTTTAATAAGTAAAATCAATAATAGATATCATTTTGGGACTCAGCTGTGTTAAGTAAGTCATTCACATATGACCATTTCCATGAGAGGTAGTCGTAACTGACTAATTTCTCATGATTTTTGAATAGTCAAAATTCATGAGAAATTAGTCAGTTACGACTACCTCTCATGGAAATGGTCATACGTGAATGACTTACTTTACACAGTTGAATCCCAAAATGATATCTAATATAACGCATTGTGTAAAACCCCCTAATACTAGAATCAATAATTTTTATCAAATGAAATACTTTTCATTATCAATTATTTATGCAATGTCAAATAATAGTTTAATCATAATACTTCCACAGGTACTCAGAAAGCACCAATGCTCTAATCATTAAAATGATAAAACATTCTATTAAGTCCATGTTGTATTCTATTTATGGGTTCCACCTGTTAGATTCATATAAATATAGTGATCAATTGATGATTATCTAGATATTTATCCAATGGGATATTGTAATATATTTTTCCTATTTCAAATAATTTTCAGTGTTGAAATTCAAAAAAAAAAAAATGAAAAAGAAAAGAAAATAAAAGAAAATTAAAAATAAAGGGAATAAAGAAATAAATAAATAAATAATAAATAAATAAATATATATTATATATATATATTATATATATATAAACCCCAAGGGGCACACTAGTTCAAATGCCACCAATTGTCAAATTATATTAAATTTTGTTTTAAAGATTTGGAATAAAGGTGACTTGATGTTTTGTCGCTTTCCATAAAGGGCTATCGCTTTTGAAGGGTTGAGATCGTCCCCGCCCGGATCAACGGCGAGGGACGATGTTCGGACCCCCCCCCCCGCAACCTTTTGGGACTTAACAACCAGGGGGGTCTGAAATGTTGTCTACAATGAAACCACTCGAGATAACATGGCAACACGATATTCATTTCTAGGGGTTCCTTCCCTTTATGCCTACCACTCCTACCTCCCCCTGAAAACCACTATTCGACGTTCTTTTTGCCCATTTTCTCCTGTTCCATCCTCACCACCTGTCATCCATTGCTCCGTCCACGTCACCCATCCTCCATGTCATGTAGTCGTTAATTTTCAAATCTCTCGCCAATAGTCATGTTGTCATTGGCCATTAAATTTTCTCCCACCAACGTATGTAATTCGTAAATGCTACACTCTAAAACATTTACAATTTCGTTAATCGCGCTCAATTCCCGTTATAAAAATCCTATATAAACCTGCATTATCCCCTTTTTCTAGTTGTTTCATCGACGCTGGTTTAGATTGAATATTTCCAAGTTCACCAACACCCTCTATAAAGTTTTCCCCTTATGCAACCGATCAAATTACGACCTGGTAACACTGTTTTTTGAATTTTCCATTGAAATTTAAAATGTCTTTGCACAAAGGAAGAAAAATGACTAACGAGAATCCTATGCTACCTCATGTCCCTCATTTATATTGGTCCCCTTTAGTCGATACCCAGTACAAGATAGCAAAAACCCAATGCGAATTTGATTTATATGAGCTTTGAATTGGGAAAATTAGAAATTCTTGGATAACAGTGATGATCTGAGTATCTGAGAAACACTCTTGCCTCAGTTTATCTTTCCCCATAATCTTTTTTTTCCCAAAATTTGCTACCTGGTGTCATCTCAGGTACCTCCCCCGCCCGAAATTAGTAATTGCTCAAAACAATGAAATCTTATTCTCAATTACTCCATAAGCTATTTTTCAATCCCTTCAAATTAATACTCAAACCCCTTTACATCCATTTCCTACTGATGCACTCATGGAGTTATACAAAAAGCTTACCTTCCTCTAGCGTGCCCATATTTTTGAATGTTTTATGCCTGAAAATTCTAAATTGCCTAGGCCCCATTACTCTGCTTCTATTTTCCCTAGATGTCAAGGAAAGTCATCTCCATGGTTATTTTCCTATTAGGTTGTCACATAAACCAGTGGATAGATGAGTTAGTTTTAGGGTTTTTATTAGTATTTTCAGTTGGTCAGAAGCCATCACTCATTTTCAATTATAGTCAATACTTGTCAAATATTATTCATGAGAAATTTATGAAATTCAAGGCTGAAGGTGCATTCAAACACTTATTAGACTTAGTATATTTTATGTTATATGTTGTTTACAATAAAACCAATTGAGATAATGTGGTAGCTCAACATTCATTTTAAGGGGTCCCTTCCCTTTACCCCCTACCACTCCTACCTCCCCTTCCCCCACGAAAACCACTTTTGGACGTTATTTTTTCCCATTTGCTCATGCTTCATCCTCACCACCCGTCATCCATCGCTTCGTCCACATAACCCATCGTCCACATCATATAGTTGTTAACTTTCAAATCTCCCACCATCAGTCATGTAGTCATTGGCCATTAAATTTTATCCCCCCAACGTATGTAATTCATAAATGCTACGCTCTAAAATGGTAACAATTTCATTAATCACCCTCAATTACCATTATAAAAATATCGTATCAACCTGAATTATCTCCTTTATCTAGTCGTTCCATCCACACAGGTTCAGATTGAAGATTTCCAAGTTCACCAACACCCTCTATAAAAATTTCCCCTTCTGTAACCGATCAAATTATGACCCGGTAACACTATTTTTTTGAATTTTCCATTGAAATTTAAAATGTCTTCGAACAAAGGAAAGAGAAAAATGACTAATGAGAATCCTATTCCACCTCTTATCCCTGATTTAGATAGGTCTCCTTTGGTCAATACCCAGTGCAAGATATCAGAAACCCAATGCGAATTTGATTTATATGAGCTTTGAAATTGGGTAAATCAGAAATTATTGGATAACGGTGATGATCTAAGTATCTGGGAATCACTCTTGCCTTAGTTTATCTTTCCCCAGAATCTTTTTTTCCCGAAATTCGCTACCTAGTGTCATCTCGGGTACCTCCTCAGCTAGAAAATAGTAATTGCTCAAAACAATGAAATCCTATTCTCAATTACTCCAAAAGCTATTTTTCAAGCCCTTCAGATTAATACTCAAACCCCTTTACATCCATTTTATACTGATGCACTCATGGAGATATACAAAAATCTTACCTTCCCCTAACGAGCCCATAATTTTTAATGTTTTCTACCTGAAATTTCTGAATTGCCTAAAATATGTCCCCCTTACTCTACTTCTATTTTTCCCGAGATGTCAAGGCAAGTCATCTCCATGGTTATTTTCCTATTAGGTTATCACACAGACCAGTGGGTAGATGATTTAGTGTTAGGGTTTTTATCAGTATTTTCAGTTGGTCAGAAGCCATCACTCATTTTCAATTATAGTCAATACTTGTCAGATATTATTCATGAGCAATTTTTGAAATTCAAGGTTGAAGGTGCATTCAAACACCAATCAGACTTAGTATATTTGATGATATTCTATGAAGCATATAGGTTCAAGTTCCAGTTACAAAATATGGATGATTAGGGAAGGCCATTATCAGTCATTCACTGGCCTTCTTTAGTAAGAAGGAATTCAGAAGATTATTCATTCAGTGATTTTGTGGATCAGTTTTTACATACATCTTTGTGTTTTCTTAGGAGCAATGTTATACCTAGGATTTCACCAAAGATCAAGAAGGTTTTACATATTATAGAATAGGCTAAAGTTGGAGATTGGTATCTCTACGAGAACTATGCAGAGATTTGAATCTATGGGTGTGAACTTCCTCCCTATGGATAGCGAGTGTTTGTGCCAGTGAGGATTTTTTCTCTGAAATAGATTAGACAGATGCTAAATATGGATGACATACATTTTGTATCAAGAAAAAAGAAGGCACAATTGAAATTGAAACCACATGCTGGCCCATACATTGTTAATACCAGAGAAGCATCCAAGGAAGTGGATGAATTACTGAAACAATGAAGTTTAAGCTCATATTCACATGGTATTATGATTCATTAGGGATAATTTCAAAGTTGAGATTTGAGCATAAGACCACTCCATGTGCACATACACCTAGAACAAAGATAGAGCAGTATACCAATCAAGAGTAGTGGACAGAGAACGCACTACAGGAGACTAAAGAACACATTGTCAGTCAATCATCTCTACAAACTCATATTCCAAAGGAAAAATAAACCAAGAGACTAAGGGAAAGTATGTCCCCTACACATTCGGAAAGCTCAAGCTGCAAAATTTCATGTTTTCAAGAGTAGATAGAAGGATCAAAAGATTAATACTTGTTACACAGTAATTTGTCACTGTCTCCCTGTCAGCCTTCCTGCTGTGTCATGGGACCAAATTAATCATGCTCATGCTCTCTAATGTTGCCAAATGACCCACTTTGCCAAAGTTCTTCTATCGTCGCGATTGTTGTAAAAATAAACGCGCTGATGAGCGCTCCAAAACAGACCTAATGCGCTGCCAGCGCTGAAGTACACGTGATTCCCGCGCTGGTCGAATTTCATGTGACAGCGCGTCCGTTACTTATATCTGATCGCGCTGATATGACTTTCTTTGTTATTCAGCAGCGATGTCAGTGCTCCAGTGCAGTTATTTACCCGCGATGATCCGGTCTGGGTGAGTTTGTTCTAACATCCGACCTTCTAGATGACTCCAAACCTGGTTGTTGGCCTTGTAAATGGCGCCCTCCCTTCTTTGGCATGTATGTTTCGTCATTTGAGCCACCTTCCTTGGAGATAAGCTCATCCTCCCACCATTCATGGAGACTCCTTCTCCTATTTAAGCCTCCACCATTGCCATGAGCTGCTAGTTTTGAATTGATTGTGTTTAGAGCATTGCTGATAGTGTGTGAGCTTGATAGGCAGCTGGTGTGACAAGTGTGGGATTGCTAGAGTGCTTAAGGAAGGTTGTGAAGTGTTTCCATCTTGTGTAAACTTGTGTGAGAGAGAGTTTTTGTCTTGGGATATCTACGTCAGGTGAATGCTTGGGGACTTGCTGGTAGACCCAACCAAAGGAGGATCTAAATCAGAATTGTTGTATCTCTTTTTTTTTCAATAAATAGATGACTATCATTATGGTTCCACTCATGTGTCTTTATTATGATGTTTGAGTTGTATCCTTTCTAACTGATACATAGTTTCATTTCCCGGATTTTATGCTTGTATTTGTCTTGTTCTTTGCATGTGCAGGTGTCTGTTCACGGAGATCGTGAGGATTGTGACCAGCCGAAGCGAAAGAACGAAAGCGATGACCCTTCTACGAATATAAGAGTTGCATTCGAGGTAGGCTCTCATCTTGGCCTTTATTTTGCAATTAGGAACCTGCGTGTTAGCGTTGTTTGATTGTTTCTAGACCTCAGTTAGGATAGTGGGATCGCCTTTGTCCGCAGAGGGGATTTACCTACACAACAATTTGGCAACTCCACTAGGGACTTTTACCTTGTTGTTTGATTTGTAAACTTTAGAAGGAGCCTGAAGCACGACCAGTTAGCCTTCAAAATGCTATTTCTCTGCATTAGCAAAGTAGTTCAAAGCCACTTCAGTCAATCTCCGGTTTGGTTTACGAACTGAATAGCTTGGAGCTAGCTTTTGTCCTTTTTTTGTTCATTTTTCCTTGAGTTGGATTTTTGCTCTCTTTTCGAAGTTTGGGGATTAGTTCTCTCTTTTTTGGGTTTCCTGGTTCGTTCTGGGAAGTGCCTTGATTGTTTAAAGAGTGATTGCCTCGGTTTGGGAGTTTTTGGCTTGATTGTGGTCATTTTTTAGCTTCATCGTGGTTTATTATAAAACAGTCGCGCTGCCATCGCATAGCCATTTATGTGATTTCCTGATCATCGCGTTAATACACAAAACAGTCGCGACGGTTCTGAAAATAGAACCATCGCGGTTAAGTCCTGTGCTTCCGCGCTGACATCGCATTGTTGCTACGCGTAGTTTCTTATTAGCGCACTGTTGCTGAGTTCCACCCGCGCTGATTCCTGTAGGATTGAATTTTTCAATTCTACCTCCTGAGCCTATTGGTCTTGCTATCCCCTGCTGTTTTCACTTGATTTATGACTTGATTTTCATTGTCTGAAGATTGAAGCACTTTCTTGTGAGTCTTGTTGAAGCGAATCTTGCTTTTTGCTTGGTGACCTAGTTTTATTGTTCCAAGTTTGTTGGATCAGCTTTGCTTGGTTACTCATTTGCAAAGGTTCGTTTACCGCTTGCTATTGGTTTGATTTAGCCTTCCTCTTTGCTTGCTTTTGCTTGGTTGTTTAAGTGATCGTTGTTGAACCAATATTGACATTGTTTCGATTTCTTTTCACTACCCGGGCACGGATCACAGTTGTTTGGGGTCAACCGGTTTTTTCCACATTTGTCTGTTATCGTTTCTCAAATTTTGTCTAATGCACTTTGCCATCAACCAAAGGAAAATCTCTTTTGCTTTGTATCAGTTAATGAGAATTATAAGTTTTTCATTTTGATTAATGATTAGTTATCTCAAAGAAAACTTTGTGATTTCCATTAGTTGCATTAGGGAAGCTATTTGTTGTTTTGTGATCATTTTGTTTGTGTGAAAGCCCTCTTATTCTCTTGTAATTAGCATTCATCGAATGGAATGACATATTTTGGCATATAGAGTGCATTTAGGGATTTTGAGAAATTACATACGGTAGGACCTGAAAACCGAAACTTAACTCAA
>APFE031309151.1:11061-26009 GCA_000404065.3 Pinus taeda | reverse complement strand
ACAGGAAAGTGGTGTGAGTTCCACAAGATTCCCACTCATAACACAAGTGAGTGTCGGACCAAGCAGTCGTTGGTGGCCAAGCTGAAGGCTTCAAAATCAGATGCATGTTCCAACCCTGAGTCAGAACCCGATAAGGGGAATGGCAAAGGGAAGCAAATCATTGATGTGGATCCTAGCGTCATTGTTGCTACCACAAAGATCCAGAAGAATGAGCCCGAAGATCCAGAGGAGGGGGAACGTCTTTTCCACTCACAGATGTGGGTGAAGGGATTGTCGCTACAATTCATTGTCAACAATGGTAGCCAAAAGAACCTCATTTCAGTAGAGGTCGTGAAGCAGTTGGGCCTACCGACTACACCACACCCGCAGCTGTATAGTATCGGGTGGCTTCATGAAGGATGAGATCTCAAAGTTCGCCACCAGTGTCGCCTTCCCTACAACATCAAGCCCTTCACATATGAGATATTGTGTGATGTTATGCCTTTGGATGTTTGAGATGTATTATTAGGCCAACCATACTTGTGGAGGCGACATGTTGTGTATGAGTCAAGGCCTTGCTATCATTATTTCTTTTGATAATTCATTATACAGGATACCGTAGGTAGCCCCACCTACCGCCACCTCTTTGATCACTGCTAAGAAAGGCAGCAAGCTCATCTCACAAACTAGGAAATTCATCTGTCTGGTTCACTCCCAAAGTAAGGAGAAGATCGTCACCATGACCCCCGCGAAGGGTTCCTCCACGCAGCAGCAGCAAAGGAATATGGTCATGACAGAACATAGGAACAACTTCTCCTCACCCACAGGGATACCACACAAGCTTCAGGTGGGAAACAAAGTTTGGTTGCATCTACAAAAAGAACGCCTCACAAGAGCCCATCAGAAGCTCTGACCACGCCGACATGGCCCTTACACCATTACTAACGCTGTGGGAAATAATGCTTTGGAGCACAAAATTCCTCAATTCCTTTGCCTGCACCAAGTGTTCAATGTGTACCACCCTTGACCATGCTTCCCACCATTACTGGACACACCCGAGATTGCAGAACAGCTCACCAGGGACCAAGTTCAGCAAATGGAGGAACTCAACACAATGGGGACCATTGCTTCCTAAGGGGGGAGGAATGATTCAGGTGGATTTTGGTGGCCACCCACCTTTCCCATTTGGACCCCCACAACTATCTCTTTCAGTTTTTCAGTTTCCGTAATTGTAGCACAATTTACTATTTTTAGCAGTTTTTCAAGTCCTAAACTTCCAGAGCCATTTTGAGGCCCTAAACGACGTTTTTTGGGAAATTTGGGAGTAACATGGGTCCATGGACTGATGTTGCTCTTCCCAAAGTTATATTTCTTAGATAGATCTTTCTAACAAGCTATTTTACGCATCAAATGGAGATCGAGTGCCAAAGTTACAACCTCGGGAAATTGATGTACCAATTTACCCAAACGGGGCCCACAATTTGGCATTTCATCTTCTAGGGTTAGGTTTTGGGATGTTAAGGGTTTCCATTGTTTCTCAACAATAAATAGGCCTTCGAGCCTCATTGTAACAAGTTCAAAGGCATGTAGCCACCACATCTCTTCTCAGAGATAAGCTACCATCGCCCTAGCTGGTTTATTTCCATTTCTGTTTGTAAGCAAATTTTAGTATTTTACATTAATGAAATGAAGTATTATTTCCACTACATCTTTGTGTTTATGGTTATCTCTGTAATTTTCTGCGTTCCTATTTAAATTCAGATCACTACCACCAAGTAGCATAGGGAAGCACGCCTAGTAGTGGTCTCCACGCGAGTGGTAGGGGCAGGTCCCAAGGACTGCCAAAGGGAGGTTGCACGACCTCGTGCACCTCCCCTACTAGGACCGGAGTTGTATTCCATCCTCGTAGCCATGAGAAAAATAGATGGCAGGAATGCAAGGGGAACCAGAGAACGTGGGGAAAATAGAGGAGGAGAATGGTAATGAGAAGAATGAGGGGGAGAAGGGGGAAGGGTGGATTTATAGATGTCAGGAGGAGGAGAGAAACTGGGATGAGGGAGAGGGGACAGGAAGGGAAAGCATGTGAAGATCTGAGGGGTGGGGGAGTAATGGCAGAGCTGTGAGGATGAGACTTAGAGACGGCAGTCACACAAGGGATAGGGGAGGTGGCAACGTAGGGGCTGGAGACAAGTGAGCCATGGAAGGGACCATACTCAGACACCCACCACCTATCCTTCTCATTGAGCAGAGAATCCATCTTATAATGATGAAAAGTACTCGAACAGTTATTGTTCATTAAAGTTGTTGTCTTCTTCATTGATAGATGCAAATTGCTAATAGAGTTCCCCATCCTCCAAATCCTGCCATGCTTAGGACATCAGGCAAAGGGTACCAGTCGTACCCTCATTCACCAGTCTATCTGCGAATTTATTTCCTTTAATTCTGATTGCTTGGGATTGAAGGCCTGCCATGCTATCAATTACCTGCTTGATTCATTGTATTACTTTGTTTAGGCACCAATTTTCTGATATCTTGTCCACCTCAATACCCTATTGATGTTTCTTCTCAATTTGGGTAGCCAACATGGAATCTCCTTCAACGATCAAAGGACTGAGGTTGAGGTAGTGCGTTATGGCAATGCCTTGTTCTAAGGCATAAAGTTTTGTGATGTTGTTGGCAATTGAACCTATATTTCCCTCATAAATGCAAATTGTCTCACCTTTAGAGTTTTTGAAGACCCCTCCAAAACCTGCTGGGCCCGGATTCCCTTTAGCTGTGCCATTGTAGTTGAGATTGAAAGTCCCCTACTCTGGAAACTGCCACGTGTTATTTTTATTATCATGCCTGGGAGGGGAGTGATATCGCGTACCTTGATATGAAGGAGATCCAACATTGAGAGAATTCTCACTTCATGGAGAGTGGGAGGGGCTTTGACAATCTGAGTGGGTAAAGAGGTTACTATTTCGCGAAGCACGCTTTTGATCTTCACGATAATGAATTCCTCCTAGATGGAGAGGCCACAAAATATTCTCGCGTTGCGTTCCTACCACAGAGCCCAGAAAATCAAACCAGGAAGTAAATTCCATGCGTGGTTAACTAGAGGATGGGGGGAAAGGACTGTTCTCTAGTTTGCGTTGGTATTTTGAATGGAAGAGGGGTATCAATCAGAGCTTTTAAAGACTAAGGAAATCCAATTCCAAACATTGGACGCGAAAGGACAGACATTTAACAAATGATTGGGGGTTTCTTCATCTTGCTGGAAGAGGGGGCATCTCGAGGGGCCTATAAAGCCTTTTCTTCTAAGATTTTCCCACGTTAAAACTTTTATGTGCATGAATAACCAAAGAAAGATGGATATTTTTAGCCAGTGCTTCCTTTCCCAGATTGCATTCCATTTTGGATCTGGTTGGAGTTGGTCATGCTTTGCTATGTATCTATAGGCTTCACTTAAGATGAAGGGTCCTTCTGAGTTTTTCCCCCATATGAGCTTATCCTCACAAAAGTCAAGGAGGATTTGCCTTTTTTGTAACTCTATGGAGAGGTCCGACCAGGTTTGAGGGTTCATATGGGGAGTCCATTCCTCTTGATTGATCCAATTTCTTCGTCTTTCATTTTCTTCACTTTTTCCCCAGTACTGGTTGATTTTGATCTTGCCTCTGTTTTACATTTTAGCCTTGATATGTTGATAGTGATATTGATCAAGTTTCGGCCTTTGTTGCCAAGCATCCTCCCAAAAAATAGCCTTGTTTCCATTGCCTATTTCCCAGAAATTGTCTTTGGATGATGTCCCCATTCTCCCAGGCTTGATTCCAGATGACAGAACATTTGATGTCTCCATTGAGCCTGATGATTTGATCTTGCGCTAAGAAGGGAGTGTACTTTGCATTCTAGAGGGTACCCTAAGGGGACTTGGGGTTGGCTATCATCATAAGTTTTTGGCTCCTAAGGCCTTTCCCAGGAGGTCTATATCTCTAAGACCGAGGCCACCAAATTTTTTTGGCTTGCAGATTTTATCCCATGCTACAAGAGCCCATTTTTGTTTGACTTCTTCCCCTTTCCATAAGAAGTTCCTTTGAAGGTTCCTGATTTTGTTTGAAATCAATTTTGGGGTTGCCATAGCCTAGTACATGTAAAGCGGGATGGCCTAAAGGACAGATTTAACCAGGATAAGATGACCATCCAAATTTAGAGATCTAAAGTTCCAATTGGCCAATATTTTCTCCAATTTGCTTAGCAGGTTCTCCCAGGTGGCACAGGAAAGAGGTCGATCAGTAAGGGGAACACCAAGACAGGTGGAGGGGAGAGAGCTAATAGGGATGGCCAGGAGTCTGGCGATGTTCCTTTAGATGGGCAGTAGAGTGTTAAAGAAAAACAACTTACATTTAAGGGGATTGATGGAGGTGCCCAAAGTGTCAGAGAAGTCCGTCAAGATGGACATGAAAGAGGCAACCTCTTTGATGGATGGGAGGCCCATGAGAAGAGTATCATCCACAAATTTCTAGTGAGTTATAGGGGGGGAAATACATGGGGTTGGAGGCCAGAGAGCTTATTTTCATGCAAGGCAGCAGCGATAAAGTGACTTAACCCTTCCGCCATTATAACAAAGAGGAAGGGAGAGATTGGATCCCCTTTCCTGATACCCCCTGAAGGATGGAAGGGTTGCGAAGGTGAGACATTCACAAGGATGGAGAAGAAGGCTCCTGACACCATAGCCATGATCCACTTGATGCTTTCCTTGTGGAAACTAGACACATCCAAGATCTATCTCATATAGTTCTAGCTTATTTTGTTAAAGGCTTTGGACATATATAGTTGAATCATCATACTAGGTCTTTTTTGGATTTGACAGAATGAATAAGCTCATGAGAGAGGATAATGATATCCATGATTTGCCTTCCTTCCACATATCCAGACTGTTGGTGGGATATGAGGACAGGGAGGATGACTTTAATTCGATTGGCTAGAATTTTGGAGATACTTTGTATATGACATTGCAGAGGGCTATGGGCTTGAATTTGTCCGGTGAATCCATAGAGATTCCTTTGGGTATCAGAGTCAGAAAGGTGGAGTTAAGGGCTTGAAGGACAGACTTCTGAATTTGAGGTTCCTCCACCAGGTTATGAACATCCAACTTTATGATAGGCCAGCAAGCTTTGTAGAAATCGATGGCGAACCCATCTGGCCCTGGAGCTTTTCCATTGGGCATTCCCATGACAACATCTTCCACTTCCTAGAGGGAGACTTTCCTTAAGAGCATTTTATTATGGTCCTCCATAAGGATTTTGGGAATATTCTTGGTGATCTTTTTTATATTCTAATCCTGATAATTCCTTGGCTCTTTGAGAAGAGAGATGAAATAGTTCGTGAGATATGTTTCCAACTCCTCTTGAGAGTGAATGAGATGACCGTCTTGGTTCTTCAGAGCCAGAATTCTATTGTTCCTCCTATTCTATATCATTGTTTTGTGGAAAAAATTTGTACTCCTTTCTCCACATTTCAGCCAATTTATTCTGGATTTTTGTTGACACAACTTTTCTTCCTGAATGGCTCTTTCATCCCATCTTTGTTGTAGTAGTTGTTCCTCTTGTTTACTAGTCTCTGATAGCCCTTCTTCAATTATATTTTGTTGAAGAAGTTCCAATTGTTGTTCCAAGCTTTTTTTGTCCGTAATGATATTTCCAAAAGTATCTCTACTCCATTTTTTTATTTCCTCTTTGATATGTTTTATTTTTTGTTGGAAAGTATACATTTTGTTTCCAGTTCTGGAGGGAGAGCAGGTCTACCATTATTTCATTTTCCCATGAAATCCATGTGGTTCAACCATAATACCTCAAATCTGAAAGGCTTATTCTTTGGACACACAGAAAATTGAAACTTGAGAGAGAAAGGCCAGTGATTAGAGCCTACTTGCGGAAGGGTTCTCACCTCCGTTTCCTAGGAGGTGAGATAGGAAGCCTCAGAACGAAGGAAACAATCTAAATGGGAGGCTATTTGACAATCTTCTCCTCTTCTGTTATTCCAGGTGAATAAGCCATTGCTTGTGGGAATGTCAATGAGGTTGAGGTTTTCAATGGTGGCAAGGAAAGCCTCAGAGTCCTTATCTAACTTCCGAATTCCTCCTTTCTTTATCAAATCAGTTAGTTATCATATTGAAATCACCAACTATGATTTTGATGGGGTGGTGCAGAGGGTCGAGGAGATTGGATATGATTTGGAGCATTTTATTACGGTCTATCACCTTATGCATGTCATAAACATTGGTTATACTAATTCTCTCGTTGGTGCCTATGATTCTCAGGATCACAGTTAAGGAATGGTGAGTGGCCAGAGAAGATAGAAGGTCAAATTTGGAATTTTTCCAGAAAGTCATTATGCCTCACGTCGTGCCTGTAGCCGTATTAGCCAAGGAGTTGTAAGGCCTGAATCATGAATTCAGCAGGAGGGGAGGGTGAGATGAGTCCAATTTCGTTTCTTGAATGAGAAAGATGTCAGGATGATCAGACAAGACTCTGCTTTTTAAGATGTGTTTCTTTCTAGGACTATTGAGTCCCATAATATTCCAAGATATGAAATTCATTGACATGGAGATGGGTATAGAGCAAGAGCCTTTACCTTTCCTTCATTGATTAGCTTGGCTCCTAGTTCTTGAAGGAGCTAATTGGTGGTCTTTTGTCCTCGCTTTCTACTTGAGCCTTTGGGGTTGAGTCCTTCTACTCGGATGTTGGCTAAAATTCATTTTGAAGTTGTACTTTCTTGTGCCAAATTGTGGGCTTTGAGTTTGAATTCTTCCTATGGAAGATAAGCCCCTTCGATTTTTTGTAATTATTGTTCTGATATGGCATTTATCCCTTTTTGTTTCCATTCCTATGTAATTGTTGCAAGGTATACCCCCTGCAGAGCTTCTTCTATTGTGTCTTCCTCTAGTGTTTCCTTTATTTCTATTGGTTGCATTTATGTATCCTCTAGTGACTGCTCCTTATCTTTGTTGGTATTACTTGTGTCCCTTCCATCTTAGTCATTGTCTTCTGGGTGCATTTCTTCCTCTCCTGCATCATCTGTTATCATTTCGTTAGGGTCCATTTGTTGTTTCTTAATGTTCAATACCTTGAACTGATTATGGCTTACTTATTTGTATAGGTTCTTCTTGGGGATAGATTTCTTCCTATTATTCTTGTTCCTGGAGATTACTTTGGTGAACCCTTCACTATCTTTTTGTTTATTTTATTGCTCTTGCATTTGAGGGGTTTTATGCACGGGACAATCTCAAAAAGATGCCCACGCTCATGACAATTTCTGCATCGGAAGGGAATTTTTTCATAGTCTATACTTTGCAGCTAGACTTCATCCCTGAAGATTAATTTGATTGCTTCTGGTAGAGCCCCACAGATGTCTATGTAAACATAGATTCGGGCATAGGAGACATAGTGACCCATTCTGGTGCCTTCATACATTTTGATGTACTACCCCAACTAGTCTCCTATACCTTTTAAGATTGAAGGATCCCAAATAATTGTTTGGTAAGGAGTAGAGGCGAACCCAGGCTGGAACCCTAGTGAAATCCTCTTTTTCTTGTGTGAAGTTCTCCCTCCAAAATCTCATGTATAAATCAGCTAAGTTGTTGAAATAGCGTCCTCCTTCAAAAATTTTGTCTCTGTCTTCTGGGAGGTCAAAGATGACTATGAAAAATCCTTTGAAGCCCATCTAAAGTCTGATCTCCCCTTTGGGTGTCCATTTTCTCTGAATCCGCCAGTTCAGGGCTCTTTCTGTTGGCCATATTCCCATGAACTTGCATATAACTGCGTGGTCCTGGATTTCCAGTTTTGGGATTCTCTTAGCTTTGGGATTACAGTTGTTCTTGGTCTTTTTCCCCTGATCTTATGGCTACTCCTGAGATAGTGAAGGATTGACGTTGCCAGAAAAGGGCGAGTCTGCGGCCTTTCCCCTATCTATGTGATTATCCTTGGTTGATCTTTTCACTATGTCATCATTCCTTTTTGGCAGCTCATTTTGTTGTGGATAAGTAGTTTCTTCTTTGTCTGAGCTTCCTCCTAGCGGAATATAGAAGGCAAAGTTGGAAGCAAATTTAGTGAAGAATGAAGCTTGGTTTAGTGGCCAACCAGAGACCATATCCTTGAAAGAGAGGGTGCCATGATGTTGTAGTGTATCTGTCATGATGGGCAGGGCCCTGAGGGCCAGAACCAGAGGCACCTAGGGGAGAACATGGAGCTCTCACAAACCCTAGCGCGCAGGCCTGGAATTTCAAATTCTTTTTGCCTGTCAAATTAAAATTTGATGACGTTTTTGTATTTATTTTACCCTTCGTTTTACGTTTTTACTAAATATGTGAGTGTCACGGAAAGTTTTTACATCGCACATACGTCCACCAGATTTGACAACAACATTTACTGTCGCTACTCTATTTCATTTATAGATCACAATTAATAGCTTACTGCACAAGCAACTACTTTCACAATGAAAGCACCACATCAACTCCACAACAGCACTGCAGGCATGCATGATGCAGGCATTTAAGAGCAGTGGCATCAATGTTGAAATGAGTGTTCTCAATTATTGAGAGAACTAAATTGTGATCTTGACCTACTTGGATTCTTGAAAAAATTAAAACCAGTTGATTCAGCATGGACCTTAAACAACCTGCTCTGTTATGTAATGTAAGCTGTGAATTTGTGACTTATCAGTTGATTAACAGTCGGTTCAAAAAGACTCAGAACAATGAGAAAAATTGACCATAACACCAGGAAAAATATGCAAAAATGGAGTTGAAGATACATTTATAAGGTATTATACAGTTGTTGGTTCAGGAACTTATCATAATGATATTGTTGTTCCAAAAATTTACATCCTGTACAGTCGCCGAAAATTGAGTTCACAACGCCTTCCCTACATGACTTGCAGCAGCATTGCTTGCCTCCTTTCATTTTAAGAGATATTTGTACTTCAAGAAATTTAATACTTCTCCATTCTTGATATATCCAGAATTAAAATAGATCTTTAACCCACTTTATAAATTTTATTCATAAATTTAATTTAAAATTTAGAAAAATAATTGATACAATAAATATTAATTAAGTTAAGCTGCTGCCAGAGAACAACGTAAATACAAGCAAAGGACAGGGTCGTCTTTGGCAGGGGATTCCTGCATGCTGTCCTGGGTCGTCTTTGGCAGGGGATTCCTGCATGCTGTTCTGGGTAGATTTTTCCAAGCATGGTCAAACTATACCACTCTGGAATCTCTCCTGGACTTCCTGAAACCCTAGTAGGAAACCCTTACCCTTAAACTCTGATATGCGCCAATTAACAATGAATCTTAGCGAGGAAATACTCAACTGAACCATGTGAAAAGAGCAACTAAGCAAATTGACACAGAAAAAATAGCGTGAACATAAAACAACCTCGGAGTAGAATTACCATCGAAAAGCTTGCCCAGACAGATTAGTACTGAAACCCTTGGGGCAATTGATGTGAGGGTTCGAAGAACCTCACTGCAAACAGAACCCATAAAACATATTCGAAAATTTCCTTAAACTTCATGAACCTCATAAGTAACATACATACAACAAGATATGAGAAATCAATAATCCAGACCCTGGCTTAGAATCCGAGGGGTCGATATACATTTTTACATAAGAAGAAAAAGAGAACGAAAATGATAACTTAGACATGGGTAGATAGCCTGGAAGTCAATAAGACCTTTTTACACTCAGTAACTCAGCCGATTACGAGACCGGAAAAATGTAAAACCCAATAATATTACACAACAGTTAAAAATGAGTAAATTGTGACCATCTTCCGCAGGGTTCACAAGCAGCATCTAAAACCCTCATTCTTACTGAGGAAAATACGGTCAGGTATTTCATAACCGTGCAGGAATATTCCGACAAAAACTTATGACCAAGCAGTCACTGTTTTAAACATTATCAGGAAGGAAAAGATTAAAAACTTTAAGAGCCGAGACAACAAACAAGCAGTCTAGAGATGGTTTCTTCCATCAGGGAAACGTCGATCCGAAGGTAAATCTTACCTGGAGACTTTCGGTGTTAAAGGCCTGAGCTGCAACCCTCCATTCTGAGCTGAGAAACGAGGTCCATGCAATATAAACCAACTGCAAGCGGATTAAAACATGGCAATAGAGATTTGAACACCATCGACTGCAAATAAGCAAATTAAACAGAGGAAGCGCTTAGTAAACGAGAACCCCCCTGATGAAAACTTGTCTGGAGGTGAATCTGCGTTCTCTGGCAGCAGCTTAACCTATACAATACAATTAATTGATACAATACATGAATTGAATTGCAACTGCAAATCTTGTCGGAGTAAATTTCAGCGATGGATTGCAGCTGGATTAGTTAATGGTTAGTACTAGTAGTAGGTAGTGGTACAGTGAGCGTTTAAGTTTAAACTGGGTTGTGTTACAACTTGTATCCTACCGCACAGTCCTGGCCTGCTACCGGCGTACCGCACCCTGCTGCCAGCTGGTCTCAAGTTTCAACCAAATAAATAGGTAATAAGGTATTATAAATTTCGACGTTTCGCTTTTGGAACTAGACGTCGTTTTGATGGTTTGTAGCGTATATCACACGTCCAATTTGACGTGGAAATTTTTTCCGCTCCCGTCAAAAACGTCCAAAAACCAAAAAAACGTCCTGTGGGACGTCAAATTCCAGGACTGCTAGCGCGTATTCAGTCCAATCGCTTTCTAGATAATCCTAAGAAATAATAGATCACCAGTAGAAGGATGTTTATTACTACTCTAAGAATGATATAATAAATAAGAGCATGTCTACTTTGACTACGATCATCCTGTTCTAGGTATGAATGATCGGACTGGCTACTTTGATGTTGAATTTCAGTATGACCATGGAGCTTATGAACCATATAAAAACAAAGGATATGAGAATGTTGGTTGAAAGCAATTAATGCCTTACAACAGTTGAAGGATAAAATCCAGAAGTAATTTTAGTGGGATACAGTGAAGACTGCACCTTTTGGATTAATTTCTACTTTAAACCTATATGGCCAATATAACACCGCCACTCAGTCTCACAATCACAATCACCTAGTCACAAAATTCAACTAATTAATCCTACAACTAAAAATAAACTAGTACAAAACCATGTAAATCATTTACAACATGAAGGAGTGCGTTATGAAGTTCATTCACAACTTGAAGCACTTTCACTACTAATGTTAAGGCTTGTGCTAAACTGGAATATGTGGAATGTTACAGAGGCTTTCATGGTGATGTTGTTTTAAATGGGTTTGATATGAATATCATGATCAGTGGTGTGCTTATTGACATGTATGCAAAATGTGGGCATATAGAGGTTGCATAGAAAGTGTTTGAAAAAATGTCAGAATGAGATGTAGTGTCATGGACTACATTGATTTCAAGATATGTGCAAAATGGTCATGGTGAAAAATCCATGGATCTCTTTTGCGAAATCTAGAAGGTTAGGTTTAAGCCAGACAAGTTTACTTTTGGTAGTGTTCTTAGTGCATGTTCCGTCCTCAAAGTTATGAACCTAGGATGAAATAGCCCCTAACCAGTGTCATTCTTGGAAATCGGGGGCAATTTCAAGCAAATCCCGCCTACAAACGATATTTTCAAGGAAAATTGAGGCTTGGAATGAAATTTGGAGAGACCAAATCGTGTTTTACCAAGCTTATCTTTCATTATTGGTGGCTAAAATACAATATTTATTTATTTTTTAAATAAATTTTGGGCGAACTATAGAAAAGGGGTGTAATATAAAAATAAATCCCCTCCAAAATCTAAAACCCCTTAAATTTTTCCAATGGGCTAAGATTCGCCCCTAAAATTTTCTTTGGCAGTATGCCTTTAGAAACTACTTGTAGGATTATATTGATCAAGTGTAGGTGATAGCATCTTCATAGGTGGAGGGACCTTGAGATGTAGTACTAATACATGGTATAGAAGAGTGAAGTATGGATCCAAATCTACAATCAAGAAGATTGATCCCACAACAAAGTCTGTATACTTTTAGGACAAGCTTGAACTTGTTGAAAATGCCTCTCTCAATGAGAGGGAATGTTGATGAGATGACATCTTAGACAAATATTCTCCCTATGTCAAGTATATTTACTTGAACTAGGGAGAATGATCTGGTAGAAGACAGTCATTCTTCTTATGTAAAGTATGTTAACCCGAATTAGGAAGAATACTTCTCAAGCATCAGGCTTATTTAGCATCAAGCCCTGAATTACTCAAATAGAGTGCGGCCTTTGGAGATTCACCATGTGTCAAAGACATTGACTAGAATGATGGTAAACCAAGACTACTTTGTATACTTGTCAAATAGACCAAAATTATGGTGACTAGTTGATGCTAAATGATGTACCATGTCTCAGAAGTATCCACCAAGATTATGGTGAGGATACACCATAGGTAAAAGGTATTAATTGGAATTATGATAGCTTGTTCATGTTGTTGGTTTACCATGTATCATAGTTGTTAACCGAATTATGGTAACCTGTTGATGTTATTGATTTACCATGTATAAAAATCATTGACCATATTATGGTAATGTGTTTTACCACGTGTCACAATTTTTGACCGGATTATGGTAATTGGATTTGTTATAACATTTTCTTAGAAAAAATTGTCAACATGTGATCCGAATTGGATCTTAGAACACTCTCTAAGTTTTCATGATTATTTCAAATTATGCTAAAAGATTCAAGTCCTAGAAAAATCAAATCTATTAGAAGGAATCCTCGTAACAGTTGTAGTTGTAGCTAGAGCGAAGCAACGAGGACCCTCAGTCGAGCGTGCAGACCGTTGGCCCATGGTAACGCGCACTGGCACAAACTGGTAAAACTAGAGGCCAAATCAAGAAACGGGGGTGGTTTCTGATATGCAATTAGCACTAAGGTGCTAATCACGTATCTTAGGACGTCCCCCTCGGTGAAGGAAAGCCTCGAAATGCCCATACCCAGAAACACTATGAACAACAGAAAAGTAACTTTTTTGGTTCCGTAGCGCGGGATTCCACAAACCGGCAGGATATCGAAAGGCCTCAAGGCATGTTGGTACCATTCCATGACCTCCTTTTTCCTCCTAAAACATGTCATTTTCCTACCTCTTTTCATCATATATCTCTCAGATCCATTGCAAATTGATTAGTTAATAGTCTTATAGTTATTAAACTGCATTGAAATTGATTTAGGAGTTTTATGTTAACGAATTAGGAATTTTTGGCAAAATGGCTACAGGAAGTTCCAACATCCTGTAATTGGTTTATTGTTTGACATGTGGCATAACAGCTAGGCTAGAGCGAAGGGTAGGGATGAAAAGCGGAATGTCCAAGCATGGACGAACACCTATCCCACAACAGAATCGACCCTCCTACATGCGCGGTCAACGAAGGTCAAACTATGGCATGTTGGTGACAAAGGCAGCAACAGCACGCATTCTAAATTGATTTAGTTTTGTTTCCTTTTTGAAATCAGTTTAGGATAGAAACATTTTCAAAAATCACAATATGGTAAAAGCGGCAATAGCCTGCTCATGAATGTACATTCGTTTTCAAGGGTTGTAGAACCATATGTAAAGACAGTTCTGGATAGTCAGTTAGTTTATCATTATCATTGTTTCGAAAACAGAGTTTTGAATTTAATATCAAAGACTTGAGTTACAGTCACGATTTTGTTGCGTTGATTTGGTAATCATTGGATCACAGTCCAGTATACCTCTGGAACATGGACGGGCCCTGCGTAACATGGTATACTGTTGTTTTCTTTCATTTACAGCTTAGGGTATAAAATTTGCGCAATGATTAGAATTGGTTTATGTTTATGATATGCGTATGATTTATGTTTATGAATGCGCTTTAATAGATCATCACTGAGATCGTGAATCATATCATGTAAGGGATTCGATCCCTTGTTGTCTTGTAGAGCAATGTCATGAACTCTTATGCTTACGATTTCCATATATTTTTATCTTGTATAACTGTTAATGAATGTTGAGTATTTGCTGAACAGGGGTTTTATGCATGATGTCTCTGTAAGGGGATTAAAATCTTGGTTTACAGTGATACACAGCGTTTTGGTTTGATAAATGAATTGAATCTTGGTTTATAGTGATACACAACGTTTTAGTTTGATAATGAATTGAATGACAGCGTTGTAATTAGGTAGATTAGACTTAGCTAATGATCCTTTATGTCTATATACTTTAGACACATGCCTCTAAGTCTACGCACCCTGGTCGATAATAAATATAGCCTAGTCTAGCACCCTAGATAGGACACTACATTTTGGCGCCGTTCCCGGGGAGGCGTACTTAAAGGATTTAAAAAGAAAAGAAAAAAAAATTCAATAAACAAAAACACAGTTAGAAATCATGTTCATTTATGCCTAGATTTAGAGACAGTCAGGGTAGATTCATAAAAACCCCCCGCCATTCAAAAACTAACCCATCATCATCAGGAGCAAACTCTTTAAGGAATTCAACACCAGCTGAGGAGGACATCATACAAGCATTAGAGGATAAACAAAAATCAGGACAAAGACTTACTCTCATCGAAAGGCAAACTTTATTAACACATAAATCGCAGAAGAAGGACTTTCCTAGGTCTTCCACAAAAGGAGAAAGTAGCACAGTGACCGAACAATCTTTCTTTAATCCCCTCTTTAAGACAAGCGACTCTGACACAGAGAAACCTATTAGAATGGCTGAGGAAGGAGATGGATTAGTACCAAATCAAGGACATAGAGACGAAGAAGAGTCAACTTTTTTGTTTCCTATACATGAACCACAAGAAGATGATGAGATCAAAATGAAGAACATACCTCCATCCGTGCTACCAAACTTTTATGGTATGGCTTCAGAATATCCAGACTCATTCTTGTTCGAGTTTGACATTGTATGTCGAACATATGGCTATACAGATGATGCCCATAGGCTTAGACTCTTCCCAACGACA